>PVIU01020305.1:0-34310 GCA_004026605.1 Ondatra zibethicus
GAGAGAGAGAGAGAGAATGAATTAAAGAACAAGAGAAAACAAATCTTGTGTTGAACAGATGGATGACCCAGTGGTTAAGAGCACTGGCTGCTCTTCTAAAGGCCCAGGATAAATTTTCAGCACCCACCTGGTGCTCACAACTGTGTAACTCTGGTTCCAAGAGATTTGATGCCCTGTTTTTGGCCTCCATAGGCACCAGGCATGAATAGGGTACATAGACATATATGTGAACAAAATGACCAGACACATAAAATAAAATATTTTTAATCATAAATTAATATAAATATATATATTTAATAGTAAGTGTATTTTAATATGTACATATATAAATACTAGATATAAGTATTTAGCATGTAATGTTCAATATAACACTATATAGTTTGTATAATATAAATTAGAAGAGCATGTAAAAGAATGTTGATCAATAAATGTGTAAGACTGGTTAAGAAGTGATACTACAGAAGAAAATCCACAAGTTGAGAATGGTTTATTCCTGACATGTACAGTAGATACTCTTAGAATAACATCTCAATAGGTACAGATCTAAAAGCAGCACAGATGTGTTTTATGTACAAAGTGAAAGTTGGTACTTTCAAAAAGCAAGGGTTTGACACCATTTTAAAAATGAAGCCAGAAGTAGCTTATTAAAATTCATTTGATTCAAAGAATGGAAAGGTAAAGTTCAATGCTATAGATCCTTCCAATAAACATTTGTGACAATAACTTTTGTTCCTGTAAAAGAAATTAACTATTCCTAAATAAAATGTACACGTGAACCTAAGACTGAAGAGGCTTTCCAGTATGCCATTCCAGAATAACTGGAATTAAGACAGACCCGGGGACTAACACTCAGCATACAAGCTTCTGTGGCATGAGAAATACAATAGGCACAGCACAATAACAATGACTTCGTGGTGGACAGAAATGGCTGTGGGGCCTCTGGAAAACAGGAGCAGAAGCAATTACAGCACTGGTGGCTATGGAATAAAATTATTTCATCAAACAACATTCTTCCACTTTAAAATTCAGGCCACCCTGGCTGCCTTCCATCATGAATGAGTCACCAGGTTAGAACTGTGGGCATACAAATAGGAGAGGAGCCAACATTTCCCCAGATTCAGCAGGAGCTCGCTGGGTCTGCTGCTGAGGCTGTCCTCTGCCAGTGCACAACATCTTCTTCCCCTTTCATACCGACCTCTGCTTTGGAGCTGAGAAACTACCCACAGTGGGCGGTGGCACTGGCGGGGCAAGCCAAGCCTCCCTGCACCTCATGGCCAGGGGGACGGACACCCTGCAGCCTTCAGCAGCTCTCCTAGAACACTTCCTTTTAAAGCTCAGTCTCCTAGGTTAGAACTTGTTTGTCCTCAGTAATAATCAACCTGATCAGAATTAAGTCCCATTCAACGGCTTGCCAAGAAAGGATAAGAACAGCAGCTGATAGGAACCAAACCGCATCCCTGACAAACAAATGTCAACTGCAGAACAAATGCCTGAACATCTGAACGCCAGAGGAACACAAGAATAAAAGTAAAAGCAATTCTAATGACTGGTTCCCAGCAGTACCAGAACCAAAAAAAGAGAATTCGTGCACTGGACTCCAGAATTCACCACCACAGCGGGACAGAGGGCGTGAACATCTCATCTCTAGCCTAGAAATGGAGATTCTGTAGAATGGAACGGGTATATGTTCAGTCAGAATGGCATATTCCACCAATGAGGGCCGTGCTCAACAGCTAGACACTGGGGCAGCAGACAGGGAATTAGCCAGACACCACCAGTCCAGAGACAGAAAGCTGAAGCTTTTCTCAAATTATCCTGGTCAACTGTAAATGGCTTCTATTAACATACAGTTTTTGTTTTTAGTTATTTTTAACTACTACAGAAAAACCACACACACTAATGAAGTACCTTACAATATTTCAATATGTAAACCAGGTAAAAACATCCTATCTTCAAATAGTGCCCCTTTATGGTGAAAATTATGAACTACTTTCTTACTTTGAAATGTGCTATATATTACTATCATCTCTAAGCATCCTAGTATGCAAAATCCCACAAGAATGCCTTGGTCTTATCTAGTTATGAATACAGTTTCTACTAGAAGGAATTTACTTAACAGTCTTTTGTACTTTGTACTTGCTGGGGATGTAGAAGCAGCATACTCAAGATGCAGGCCAAGTACTTCTTATGACATGACATCAGTAGCTGGAAGAGCATCAAAAGATCAAATTGTATCTGAGTTCTACTAAGACACGGAAAGTTACAAAACTAAGGGATTAGCTGGCAAATAGGAATTTGAAGGAAGGCAGCTGAACAAAACACTTACAAAAATGTGTCATGTGCTTCAGAAAGTTACAATATAATCCACTGCAAAAGCATCTTTTATTTGAAACTAACATGTTACAAAATAACAGTATTACAGACTTTCAAGCAAGATGTATATTTTGTATTTTCTCAGGTTTTGCACTGTCGCTTACTGCGAGCATAGAGCCGTCTTTTCCCCGCATCAAGGCTATCAAATTGTCTCAGGCTATCAGAACCAGGAAGCAAAACAGAGAGTAAATAAATCAAGATTAGTGATATCAGAGAGACTTATCACATGTTGCTTAACTAAATAGGAGCCTGGGCTATCAGATTCTTTGTTTTAAACTGGACTGCTTTTCATGAGAAAAAGAATGACTTTTGTTGTTCCTTTTTGGGATTAACCAGCACGTGAATAAAATATCTAATACTAACAAGAAATAAAGAAGCTTGTTCACAAAAGCTTTTATTCAGGTTGTTATTAATGAGCTGAAAATGTAAAACTTATCTACTTATTTCCTGATAATCTCTATGGGACAGATGACATTAGTACAGGGGCTGGAATGTAGCTCTTCCCAGCCCATGATATGGTTGTAAAGAATTCCCTCAGAGAATTTTATATACCCTGATTTCGTATGATCTGGTCAAGCTAGAAAAAAATGCTGCTACTGGAACAACAAAAGCATACAATTCTTATAGTAGGAAAATTATGAAATTCCTATTTTTTTCCTGTCCTTAAATGGCTGGGAGAGGAGTAAGCCACTGGCCTGAACTGATTCCCCTGGTTAAGAAAAAAGAACTGCGCCAGAAAGCACTTCTTTCAAGGAAGCCAGGCGACACCCAGCAGCATACCGTACACATTAGTAAGCATGCAGAGGGGCAAGAGGATAAATTCAGAACCAATTTCCAAATGACCAAAATGCACCAAATGATTGTGTGAGTTTATCTTACTAAATATATGGATAGAGTTCCTTCTCCATAAGTCTCAAGAAAGTTGTTCCACACAAACACTTATTACTAAATTTCAAAATCTGTTAGATATCGTGAGAGAATTAAACAACAAAAGAAGGATCTCTGGAAAAGTACACACTTATTAAATAATTTTAAAACCTAGTTGCCTTTATATAATTCGAAGCTTCAGATTGGGAGGGGGAATGTGTTCTACAGCGACACCTTCTGGTGAGTGGTAAGACAGAAGCAAGTCACAGGCAAAACAGAGGGTGGCGAGTTAAGAGAAGGGGAGCAAAGGTGGGTGACACCGGGTGCCAGCTCCTCTGTACTACAGCATGAGCCCAAAGACTCGCATGAGCGCTCTTCCTCAAATGCTTTCCTAATCGGTAACCATGAAGAAGGCTTTTCCTGGCCCCAACTGGCCAAACAAATAACATTTTAAAGGCAAGTTAAAGGGAAGATGCCCAAACACTCCTTCCTTTTGTATTCTAATGAGTGAGCCTGGAAAATGTAAAATGAAAATCGACTTTATCACTTCTCAATTGAGCTAAACATAATGAAAGCAGAAGCCTACTTTAAAGTATTTCTTTCTAAAAATACTATCTCCCATCCTCCACACCATACTTTTACATAAAAGTCTAAGAACTAATGAGTCATGTGACCAATGTCACCACTGACATCGGATTCTCAATGTTAAAAACTTAGTGTGTTTACTTTTCCAAGTAAAATTCACTAATGTGCTATTTCAAGCATATGTTAGCCAAAGGCCAATCAGTTAAGGACAGAAGCAGAAGTTTCTGCAATGACCTGTACTATACCTTGGTCACTGCCGGAAGAAAACTTGATAAACTAGTTCGACTCCCATCCCCTATAGGATACCGCGCATTCTGTTTAGGAGCCCAAGATTCCAGCAGTGCGGTATAAGGATGGGTAACAGAACCCTGGACTCTAGTGTTCTTCCCTCCTACCTGCCTTTCCGCAGACTGAACAATGCAACTTTTAAGCATCAATTGTCTCACCTTATGTAACTAGAAGGCTCTAAATGTCACAGCAATGTCACCATTATCTGAACCTATGAACTAACTCTCCAGCAGCCAAGAACGGTTTGCATGTCCCAATGTCCCTGTCTCAGGGACCACATAAAGCTAACTTCTCTTTCGGTAGCTTGTTTGTCTTCCAGCTGTATCCTGCTATGAGAAAACAGTAAACAGAACCAGACCTGCTCGCTGTGATGTAGCTGTGCAGCACTGTGGAAAGAATCTTAGTTTCCACCACTGGTGCCGTCTCCGCCCACAGTCAGAACTCAATATTTACTTAAAATAATGACCTGGGAAGAATAATCCACTCTACATAATGAAGGCTTGGATTTGGGGGGAGGGGTTAGAGCACAGGTATTTCATTCACAGACTGTGTTCCATTATAGTTATGGAAGCAGTGTATTAAAATACTGACACCTGAAGACATTTGGATTTATGCTAAAATGTGAGCAATGTGATGGTATAAGTTCCTACACATCCTAGCATTTTCTAAATCTATCGGCAGGCAGTTACAATGGTTCATTTATCACAAAGGTAAGGAAAAGAAGCACAGTCTCTGTGCCGATTCATACCAGTGACTGGCCTCAAAAGTGACTTCCTTGGATGCAATCAGTGCTCTACTCCAGGGCTTTGTACAGGAAAAAGTAATAGGAAGAAGGATAGGGGGTGTAGCTCAGTGGGTAGAGCACTTCCCAAGCAGGCACAAAACTCCCAGGAGGGCAGCAAAGAAGACACACTTCACTAGTAAGTAGCTACAGGAAACCTCACATTACAACCTTGCTCATTAGCTTTCTCTTTGGAACCTAAACATGTAGAAGTCTCTTCTCATTCATATAGTTCATACATACAGCCACAGCGGTGCTGCCTGTGTGAGATTAGCTGACCTAGGGGCCAGGGAACCAGAGCGTCATTTTTACCTATACAAAAGGTGAATTAATTTCTACAGTGGCCTTGAACTTCGAACTGTGTACATAGAGTTCCTCCCATTAAGAATACAAACAGTTCTCAGAATGTTAATCTGTACACGGGATTTAACTGCACTACATTCCCCATTTACATCCATTCATTCACTCGTTTTTCTAATCAAATATTTACTGAGCAGCTATCATGGAACAGAACAGAGAGAGAAAGGACAGGAGAGAGTACGCATGAAGATAAACAAGGCAGTAAGTGCTATGAAGAAAAGCCATGGTGGCGTCGTCTATTTTCCTGACAGATACTATAACCATCCGATGTATTTTCCTGGCATATAATAATGGGATGCACGTAAACCACGACACAGAATCTAAATCATTTCTAGCGAAATTGAGAGCTCACGTTCAATACACATGTGTATTCCAGTTCCAATATTCTAAATATGAGTCAAAGGAAATAGAAAAGAAACCGAGAACCGATGAAATATGACACGAAACAGATTTAAAACATCTGTTCTCCAGTCTGCCAGCTAAGCACATAAAGAAAGGTGAATACCCAGTCTTTTTTTTTTTTTGAGAAAAAAAAGGCGCGAGCGCGCACACACACACACACACACACACACAAACAGTACTTTATGACATCACTTCTTATTTTAAAAGGCAAACACAATACGTGTTAAGAAAACCAAATAAAACTCCTTAAAATAATTTGCAAGAACGATGCATTCACTCCCATCCTAGCCCCTGAAAACACATTCCTCCAAGCTGCTCCTCAATGCTGCTGGGCGGGTAGGCACGAACTTACTTTCCCTGACTTTGGCTCAGAGTCAAGCGCCCCGAAATCTGCAAGGAGAAGATAAAGGGTCCTCTACGCCCCGTTTCCACTAGGAAAGACAAGAAAGGACTGCGCAATGACTCTCGGCAGCCTGCGTCGTGGAGACCCGAGACGGTTGCTGGGATCCCTTCGGACCAGCCCCGCTTCTCCACCTCCCCACCCGGTGAGCGCGGCCTCGCCCCGCGCGCACAGGAGCCACGCTGAGGATGGAGACACGCAGCGGACCGGTCACCAGACCAGACCTGCAGCGCCCACCTGGCTCCCGCCCGCCGCCCGGCCCCAGCTGCAGGGACTCTGACCTCTCCGAGCCCCGGGGCTGCTGCTGCTGCGGCTGCTACCAGTGCTCGGGCTACCGCTGCCCGAGCCGCTGCCGCTACTGCTGCTGCTGCTGCTGTGGCTGCCGCCGCCCTTGGCGTTCTTGCGCGGGGCCATCGCGAGCTGCTCGGGGGACTGCAGAGGACGGGGGCCTTGCTGAGTGCGCTAGGGACACCAGGTATCCGTGACTCCGCAGCAACGCCTCAGCCTCCACCGTGCTCACCGCGCCTTGGAAGATTTGCACCAGCGTGCGACGGCGCAGCTAGCCTCGCGTGCGCCCAGCCTGCGACTCCCTCGGCCGCCAAGAGTGCTCAGCTATCCCGGCCTCGGCCCCGCCCCCGCCAGCTTCGGCCCACCCACAGGTCTGAAGGACGGCAATGCGAGCCAATCGAGAGGACCGCTGGCAGGGGGTGGGGCCGGCTACGCTCTTCCCTCCCCCGCTTCCAGCCCTTTGCAGGCCGAAGCAAGTCTGGCGCTGCGCAAAGGCTGCAAAGCTCGAGCGGCATGTGGCTTTTTAGTCTGCCTTGGTCCTCTGGAACGTGGCAAACGTGTAAGCCGGCAGGGTTCTCGCGAGCATTGGCGCTCCGGCTCCAGCGGGATGGGGCGGGCATGGGGGCGGTGCCCGAGAGCAGCGCCCCACCTCTTGCCTTCTTCCTGGGAATTTGGTTCCGGTGCCTAAGCACACACCAGGAGTGCATGCTCTGTCTTCAAAAAGGATACGCCACAGTTTCATGAGTACAACATGGTCGTTGATCCTTTCTGTGTCAAAACAGGGTTTTATGTCATTTGTGCCATCAGTATTTTTAGAAACCTTAGTTAAGACATAAAAATGTTAATATGACTCCAAAAAAAAAAAACAAAAAACCTTTTCTTCTCTCTGAAATCTGCCCCCGCCAGACTAGTATCTACAGTTATGTGAAGTGCCCAGCCATGGATTTCCTCCTGTGCTTATGCATGTACTGGGTACTTGTGAGAACTGTAAAAATGGCAGCAGTTGGACTAACCAGCTAAAGATCAGCAGAAACTATCATTATTTTTGTGTCGCCATTTGCTCACGTCGTGTCTGTGACATATGTGGTGATTTGATAAATTGCTGTCAACTTCCAGAGATCTTCCCCGAGTTCTGGACTACCATGGTAGTACCCCCGTTGCTGTAGAATCAAAGAAAGCCACAGCTGTGGGACACCCGGCTTTATTTCCCTTCTGCAGCTTGCACTTTCCCCAGTCACCGCTGACAACTGCTTTGGGTCCTCGACATTGCCAGCTGTGAACGGCTGGGGGCTGCCCACATAAAGTGTGGATCCCATCAAGGCAAGGATGGCAAAACGGAGAAAGAAGGCCTCCTTTTGATACAGCTATGAGACGGGGCAGCAGTCCGTTTTTACTGCATCTCTGTATCTCGCAGCCCCCTTCTGCCTCCAGGAGTCCTTTTTTCTGTCTTGGGCGCCCCTTCCTGCCCACAGAGGACATTATTTCAGCAGGAAACAATGACGGGGATGAGAAGAAGCTGAGAGGTAAATCTGATTCGCATTACTTAATGTAAGATGCTGAAATATAAACTACATTTGATAAATAAGTAAAAGACTCTTGTTCCCCCAACACTTATGTTTAGGGAGTTCCATCTAGAAATCTACAAAGGTTTTAAACCCTTATCCCCCGGCTGGCGTTGCTGGTTTGGGAAACCCAGGAATCTTCAGGAGGTAGGACCTGGCTGTGCAAATAGGTCACTAGGAGCAGACTTTTGAAGGTTTTTGATTAGCCCAGGCCCTCCTCTCCTGCTGCCACGGGATCCCGCTGTTTCTAACAGTGAGGCCCACTGCTATGACTTCCCTGGCCACAATAAAGTCTCTCTGGAACTGTGAGCCAAATAACCCTCTCATCCCTCAGTTTATTTCCTTTGGGTATTTTAATTACAACAAAGCAAAAGTACGGAATCCAGTGACGTCAGAGAGCTGGTGATGGAGAGGTATTGCTGCATGCAGAATTACCTCCAAGTTGTTCTTCCTAGAAAAGGCCTAGTGTTCCTTAGAGAATACTTCACCTGACTTCCCACTTCCCATAGCAAAGGCTTCTGGGATCATCTACACTCTCCCTAGAAAGACAGCCTGGAACCTGAGTGTGGGCACTTATCAAAGGCCACAGTATGGGGGAAATAGTATTTCTTTAACAGCTGTCCCCAAATGGCCAGAAAGTGAGGCTTTTCTCTGCATTCCCAGAAACTAAACCTGGTATCGTCTCTAGCAATAGGGACATCGCCACATCTCCAGTCCATTTTGCCTGGGAGCCTGGAGAGTTCCCTTTTTCTTTAGAGACCACCACTGAGGCAAAACCAGCTTTCCTGGCTTTACTAGAGAAAGTAATTTCAGGATGAGCCGGTAAGAAGCAGAGTTGGAGATTTTATTAAAAGAAAGTTTTAATATAGGTCTTAAGCAGAGGGTTTGTTAGAAAGAGATAGTGCAGAATGAGAACAATAAAGCTCACCCACCAAGACAAGTGCAGTCTTCGCTAAAGGAGAGCTGAACTGTGCTCTCTTTACCATGGGTGTGTATGGGTTAGATTTCAAACTGGACAACCTGCTGAGGATTCTATTTTACATCACAGCGGACACTGGGGGAGGTTCTCCTTGCATCCCTTAGTCCCTACCTGTAACTGAGCCTTCATAGCTAGCATACTGGTCCCATATACATACCTCTGAGCCTAAGGACTGGACTGCCCTTCCTTATATAATCCAAGCATTTTGGTTATCTGGTCCTTTTGTCTGCTCTCTTTGGGCCTCCTTGCTGCTGTACCTGGTGCTTTCTCTCTCCCCTTTCCCACCCCCCACCTCCTCACATGACTCAAGGACTTGTCTACTCTGATCTCTCTCAATGTCCCTGCCTCTGGCTATGTTCTCCCACATACCTATAATAAAATTTCTCCACCATACCTAGGACCCTATCCTTTCCTTTTCATTTCTTTTTTTCATTCAATATGGAATTTGGGTAGCTCTCAAGTTACATCTAGAGGTTGCTAAGAAAACACCCCCTTCTTTCTAATATTGTCCAAAGTCTGCAATTTGTAATTGGATTAATGGTTGGAGGAATTTTTCTTAATAACAAAGTTCTACAGTGAGGAGAGGGCAACGCTAGGATGTTGTAAAATATTATTTTAAGTAGGCAATGATGTGACTTTTGTTTATGGGGCAGAATATTACTTTAACTACGTAAAAGTGTGTTACCTTTGTTTATGCTGCATTTGCTAGTTATGAAAGCTGTTTACTCTTTCTGCCTAAGGCACCCGATTGATCTAATAAAGAGCTGAATAGCGAGGCAGGAGAAAGGATAGGCAGGGCAGCCAGGCAGAGAGGATAAATAGGAGAAATATAGGCTGGAGAGGAAGGATAAGGGAAGATCAAGAGAAGAAGGCGGTGAGAACATGGGACACACCCAGGGTCAGAAGCCAAGCAGTGGTCAGCCAGCCTGACACTGAGACAGCAAGAAAGTAAGAAAAGGTGAAAAGCCCCAAGGCAAAAGGTAGGTAAAAAAGAAACAGGTTAATTTAAGTTAAAAGAGCTGGCCAGAAAAGAATTAACTATGGCCTTGTATTAATTCAAAACTAGTAAGTCTCTGTGTCATGATTTGGGAGCTGGTTGATGCCCTAAAAGAAAAAGCCTGGTACACTAAGAAAGAAGTTATACATCACTTTAGCCCTAAGTAGCACAACCTGATTACTGCGACATGCTTGGTTGAGAAGTTTCTGGGGATATACCGTCTGGACCTAAGTAAGCAAATTGTGTTGTCTTTGATAAGATGCCTTTTGACAAATACATACTGCCAAAGTGAGCCATTGGTTACCTGTTTGTGGTATCCAAAATCTGAAATCCCCGGCTCTTCTCCTCTCTCTCCCAAGCATTTCCTGTTGCCACAATTCCCTCCTTATATCCTGTCTCAGTACTATTAATGTATTTCCTTAAGCAGTATGGGCAAAAATAAATTTTGTAAATGCGGATCATAGGAAAGAAGAGACTTGATGACATTTATATGCTGAATGGTATAAAATTAACTTTATAAGAATGCTTACAGAGTTGGGAATTGTGAATATATGTGGTTTACTTTCTGGTACTGAACTTTCCACATTAAGTGGTTAGAATGATGCATTTTACATGGTTTCTACTTCCTACCTTATGGGCATCAAAACTGTCAAGCTTGTGCAGTATCTGCATTCCCTTTCCTAAGACCGTTCCTCCATTTGGTGTCCTCTGTTTTGTTACATTCATAGTACACTGAGTCCAATTTGTGCCACCCATGTGCTCCTGGGTGTAAGGTCATCTCCACATGAGAGCATGGTTGACCTTACCAGGGGTCCTACCCTTAAGGAAAAGTGACTCTCTTTTCCCCCAAAGGCATCAACTGAGGCCAGCCTTCAGTTAGTAGTGGGGGTTCATGGGCCCCTCCCTTCTCTGTGCTGGAATCTTGACTGTCCTGATCCTGCACAGGTCTTGTGTGGGCAACTGCAGCTACTGAGTTCATGAACAGAGAGCTCTTATGTCCAGGAGGCATCGTTTTGCTCCAGTCCTCAAGTCCTTTGATTCTTCCAATCCTTCTGCCTCTTCATCGCCTGTGTTTGATCTTTGACTGTGAAATAGCTGTTCCATGGGTGGCTGAGCACCCAATAGACACTTGTTTTCCATTCAGGGACGGTTGGTTCTGTTTTAATCACATACAGAAACCTCTCCGGCAGTGTGTGAGCTGCAGTAAACATGGGTATGGTCGAGCACTTTTAAAGCCTTCTCTACTCAGAGTTTTCCCAAAACAATTTCTCACATATTAGTTGTAGTACAGCAAGTTAGTGAACTGACATTTGCAACAAAAACTGACTCTGTTACTACAGACAAGATAAGCTTCTAAGTCACTTCCTCGTGAGAAACATTTAAGTAATGGCTGTTGCTAGAAAATTGATAGAATTAACACACTATTCTTAAGTCTAAAACTTAAAGTTGGTTAGAGCCTTACACATGGGAAAAAAGCCAAGTGTTGGAGAATTTCAATCATAGCAATATGAGATATATAAAAAATGTATTTTTCTCTTTAGATGGAGGTTTTAAAAAGTAATTGAGATGTAAGAAATAATGTGGAGAAATTCAAGAATTCAGTTTGCAAGGTAATTTTATGCAAAAAGTGCAGTTGTGTTTCTTGAGGATCTAATAAGCCCCCTTCCCATGTGTATGTGTCTTTCATGAAACCACCGTTGTCTGAGAAACAGGTCTTAGATCCAGAGGGAAGTATCCTGAACTAGCATCAGTGATCTTCCTGTTTCATACAGTCTAACTACTAAAGCAGTTTTATTTTCCTTACAATGAAGATGATTACCGCAGTCAACCTGAATCCATGGTAGTTTGTGGGAAAGCATGCAAAATCATACATGAAATTCATATTAACTCAACCACCCCCTTGTGTTTTACAATGATGTCTTCCTAACTTGAATCTATTCTGCAATTTCAGAAGCACATGACAAACATTATTGAACATGTACCAAAACAAAATCCTAAGGAACTTTGCCAAAGGTCCTGACAGAGTGAAGTTAACAAGAGATGTCAGCCACCTGCAGCATAGTGAGAATCCATTACGCTAAAGATAACTAATACATACAAAACATAAAGAAGCTATTTCTTTAGGGAGTATAGCATCCAAAATCTTTTATTGTAAGTATGCAGTAGTAGTCCTGAATATTTTGAGTCCTTCATGGAACTTCTCCAAGGCTGTCTATTCATCTCTCTTGGCAGATTTTCTAGAGTTAGAGACAGCCACCAATATTCAAGATGGTCACTGGAGCTACTTCTCCTGGCACAAGAAAGCATATTAATCTGGTGAAAATTAGTAGAAATTGTCTCTGAACTGCTGTCTCACAAATTATATTAGGTTTTTCCCTCTGCTTCTCTAAGTATCCACACTGTACTTAATTTTGCTAACTATAAACAAAAGAGGAAGAGTTACCAAAATGTATGCATACAGAAGCAATTGTATGAAATCCTTGTGTAGATGTATTCTATGAGGTTTTTAGTTTTATTTTTTTTTTTATTTATTTACTTATTGGGTTTTTTTTTTTTTTTTTGAGACAGGGTTTCTCTGTAGCTTTGGAGCCTGTCTTGGAATTAGCTCTTGTAGGCCAGGTTGGCCTCGAACTCACAGAGATCTGTCTGTCCCTGCCTCTCAAGTGCTGGGATTAAAGACATGTGCCACCACCGCCTGGCTTCTTAAAGGTTTTTAAACACCATTTTCCTCCACAAATTCGAGAAAACTGAAATAAAAAACAAATAACTTGATATAGTTCTTAGGCCTAACCTAAAATAATGTAAGTTATAAACAGTAATCAGGACGCTATATACTCCCATCAGAGGCCAGGAGGGAGGCCTGTTGCCATGTTTACTGACGTGTGTAAACTCTGTGGCTTAGACAGCATCCAGAAGAGAGCAGGGATGACAGGGATGGTGCCATCCTGTGTTCTTCACACTCACCACCCTCTTTCTGCTTGAGGAGAACTCCCCAGACAGTGCCCAGGTCCACACATCAGTTGCTTAGCTCAAGCTGCACAGAACCTGAAATAGCCATGGTGAGCACTCGAGCTAAAGGTTAAAATGGTTGCACACAAGACACTGGACAACTGCACATGAGGGCTGACCTTTGACAGTGACCCGGTAGAATGACGTTATCATGTGACAGGAGAAGTCTGTGTAAACAGGCCTCAGTTTGAAAGGCATTATTTGCATAAACACCGCGGGCATAGCCCACTGATCACTGAATCCATTCCTAACTGTGGGCAACCATGAATACGCTGTAATGAGAAATTAGAAGAACAAGCATTGAAGGAGAATGAAACCATCGTGTGGGTCTGTGCAGCAACCACTCGGGAACTAGAGTAGGTGCAGTCAAAGACTTTGTATTTAGAATGGGAGCCTTGACCCCTTATAAACACACACACACACTGCCAACTCTTCACAATTAAAGGGAGTGCTTCACGGCAGTGTATTACTTCCCAATCAGACAAGCATGGAGTGGAGGAGATGACCCAGGAGTGACCTAAACTTCAAACAATAGCAGGGAAGAAAAGACATATCCCACGGGCTGGGTGTCTGCCTTGTTGTTGTTTTGTTATTGCTGTTTACTTGTTAACTATTTTAAGTTAGAAAATTAGTCTAACCCCAGTATTGTGCTCAATATTATTTATAGTTGGTTGGGCATATGTATTTTCATTAAGAACTTAGCAAATGTCATGTAAGTTATTGTGTACTGGCAGTTCATATGAATGAAAATTCCATTCCCAGGAAAGATGTTCAGTGAGAAGGATTGCTTCAAGTATTAAAAAAGGTTAGACTTTATTTTCAGAGTAAGGTCAAGTCTCAGAAAAAAATGCTAGTGAGAAGGAGTAGATAGTATAAGCTAGTTAGTGAATTCAGTTCCTTGGGGCCTGTGTGTGTAGGAGACCTCACAGCACGCACAGGTGTCACGTGACTCACAGGTGCCAACCGTCAGGCTTCCATCATCTTTGCTGCAAAGCCTCCAGGATAGATGCATGGGCAATGCATGGGCAACTCCATGCCACCCTCGCCTGCTAATAGATGCATGGGTGATGTGTGGGCAACTCCATGCCACCCTCGCCTGCTATTCTCTACTGCTCCTGAAGGAACAGTTTTCATTCTGTTGCACACAGGGAGCATGAAAGAAAGGGCACAGAGCACAGTCACCTCCTGGCCATCTCATCCCTTACCCTTTCCTCTGCCCTGTTATTAGTGCACTATGAGCCAAGGTGCTTTACTTGGTTGATCTGGGAGGAGGTTATAAGTGTTGTAGTTTTAAGGAACAAGCACTTCTGGCTAACAGACAGCCCTCTTCCATCCTACCACTAAAGTGAAGGTTGCTGGAAGGACAGAGGTTCAGCATGACTGGCAAAAATTTTCCAGTTCCTACAGACTCATGGCACTGCAGTAAATAAAGCCACGCCAGAGGTACAGGCCAAAAAATTTGACAGCTGGGAGTCAGCAGTAGAGAGAGCTTGCTAATAAGCTGTAGAGCAAGGCACTCAGGGCAAGCAAGCTTGGTGCATTCCCATCTCTCAAGACCCATTGTCTTAGTTAGGGTCGCTATTGCTGTGAGGAGACACCATGACCACAGTAATTCTTATAAAGAAAGCATTTTATTGGGATGGCTCACTTACAATTTCAGAGGCCCAGTCCATTATCATCATGATGGGGAGCCTAGCAGCATGTAGACAGATGGGGTACTGGAGTAGTAGCTGAGAGTACTACAGCTTGCAGGCAACAGGAAGTCAGCTGAGACACTCAGCCATATCCTGAGCATAGGAAACCACAAAACCCACCCCCACCATGACATACTTCCTCCAACAAGGTCACACCCTCTCCCGCAAAGCCACGGCTCCTAATAGTGCCGCTTCCTATGAGATTATGGTGGCCAATTACATTTCAAACAATCCCACCCATGCTTTCCACAGAGCACACTCCACAACCATCTTGGAAATTCTCACTATACTAAGCATGCCTCTTCTCTATTTTTTTTTCTGGGCGTATAGACACTTTCGCAGTTACTGCCATTTGCTGGCAGTATGCAGATTTTAAGGTGGTTAAGGGGAGAGCCCAGTTTTACCTTTTTCTTTCCCTCCCAGCTTTCCCACTTCCTAGGTGTGTCTTTGGTCCAGTAGGAGCTAAAGAACACAGCTTTTGGGCTATCTCTTCTTATGCTAGCTCAGCTCCAAAGCTATCATTCTGTGGCTGCTGAGAACACCCACCCATTACTTTCTGGTTGGCTGGACAATCATCAAAAGGGGAAGTACCATTTCCTACACTTCCTGTGGTTATCAGTCTGGTGACTATGGCCAAGGGTCAGCTGCCCTACAAGGGTTCTAATTCTTAGTAGCTTTATTCTCCCAAATCTTCCTTCCTAATAGCCAACTCGTTCCTCAGACACCCTAAATGTAGTTCAAAGAACTAGTGAGAAGGTTTACAGAAGTTGCCTTACCCTATGGGTCTTTTGGGTCACTGCTACTTTTTAAACCTTCTTTTTAAACCATCAGACAGCATGACCACAGGGCTCACTCGGCTGTATGTCCATCTCTTCTCTGCAGTGTGGAGACTTTGGAAGAATGGGGAGGTCTTCCTCCCATACTTAGAGAGCTTCACTGGTTGCCTAGAAACCACAGAGCATGTGTTCACTGCCTTTGCTTACGTAGTCAAGTTGGAGCCTTTCTTACTTAGGTCCAAACCATTTCATGTTAATGTAAAAAAAAAAAAAGGCCTTTGTTCAAAGGAGTGTGTGTGTGTCTGCATGTTCCTGTTTGTGACATTTGGACAATGGTTACCAACCAGGTAGATATGATATGATCAAGGCTTTAATTTTTGGTATAATGACCTCTTTCTTTTAAGAGATAGTTGATTATTTTATTTTGCGTATATATGAGATTATATGTATATAATATATTATGTATACACATTATAATAGTTCTAATGAATGAAGTTGCTCTACTCATATTACTGTTACTGTATAACCACACATTTCCTGTTTTAATCTTCTTAAATTAACATCCAAGGCCATAAATTCGTTATGGCGTTTTCTGACAGAATTTGCTTCTACTAATGCTCCTTGCCCCCTTCTCTCACATCCCCAGTGTCTCTCATATTAGTATACCCTTCCAACCCCAGTGTAACAAAGGAATTTTTTCTTTTCATTGTATTTGCATGTGATGAGGAGTACATGTTGGAGTGTGTGTGGGAGGGGGGTTGCTCATGGGTGTGTGCACATGTATTAGAGACCAGAGGACAGCCTTGAGTTGTCCTTAAGCATCATTCACAGCCAGGAGAGGCAGGTGGATCTCTGTGAGTTCAAGGACAGCCTGATCTACAAGAGCTAGTTCCAGGATAGGCTCCAAAGCTACAGGAAAAACACTGTCTCAAAAAAAAACATCATTTACCTTTTTGTTTTTTGGGGGTGGGGTGGGGACCAGCCCCACACTGACCTGTAACTCAACAAGTCTCCCCCTCCCCAGTGCTGGGATTTTCAGCACACACTGCCATGTCTGATGTTTATGTGGAGAAATATCCGAGGATCAGTATCTAAGGTGTAAGCACAGAAGAAGCCAGAAAGACAAGTGTAAACGGGTTTGTCTAAATCAGCTATAGTATTTTTCTGTGTCTTCCCCCAGTTTGCTGTTCAGTTGGTAATTCACAGGTCATGTTCTTGCAAATGACTATCATTGAGAAGTGATTCTTTCCAGGGTTTTCTTTTTTCTTGGAAACACATACAAAAAAAATGAAGGAACTTTATTCCAAATCATTCCAGTAATACTTCATATATTGTCACTGATAACGTCAATATCAATGTCTTTAAAACACTTTATTATGGTCTTTAGGGGGTTATTGATCAGATTTTTTCTCGTAATCTTACCTCTGCTTTTGTAAAATATGGATTAATGCTGTTCTGAGTCACAAATTAGATTTTCCCTCAATTTCTTTACTCTTTAATATCTCATGTCTAACCATTTACAAGGAAATGGAATGTGCATATTAATTTCTAGCCGTGCAGCATGGCCAGTTCTATTCAAATTCTCTCTGTGTGAAATGACTCATCTTCTGTGCTTTGGTGAAATTGAATAATGACAGCTGTGCGAACTCACCAGTTAAACACTCCTCAGGAGAAGCCTGCGTGGCATCTGAAAAGGCGTATGAGCCATCCTTTTCTCATATTCTAACTTACACGTGGATGTAACTACTCCTGCTTAGTTTTAAAAAAATCCTTTGCTCAGACGGAGTCCCAGCAATGAGAGGTGGAGTAGACGCCAGCCCCCGGCTCTAACCCAGGAATTATCTCCAATTGATAATCTCTGGCAAAGGAAGAATTAATTTTTTCCAGTAAGCTCTTACTGGGTACAAACCACTCTTAAGAGTGGCCCCATAGCTAGTGGTAGACAGCCAATACAAAATGAACTCAATGGCATTTACGGAGGTTTCTTGTCTCATAATGTTTTGTCTGGCCATTACATTTTCCCCCTTCTTTCCTACCTTCCTTCCTTCCTTCCTTCCTTCCTTCCTTCCTTCCTTCCTTCCTTCCTTCCTTTTTCCCTTCCTCCTTCCTTTCCTCTCTCCCTTCTTTCCTTCTGTTCTCTTGTATGCCTTTTGCATATATTTTATGGTTTCCCATGTGTTTTTGTGGGATGTCTGTGTGTGCAAACGTGTGTGTCTCGGTCTATATATGTTTCTGTGCTTTTTTCTTTGACTCTTCTTCTGATGGTAGTTTGTTTGCTTTTTTCTATTCTTGTTTGTTTGTTCCTACTTTTAACCCGATTTTATTTTGCTATTTCTTTAGATGCTTATTTTTATTCTAGTTATAGAGAGAAAGAAAAGGTGTGGATTTTGTTGGGTGGATAGTTGGGGAGGTTCTTGGGGGAGCTGGAAAAGGGAAACCATAATCAGAATACATTGTATGATTTAAAAAATCTATTTTCAATAAAAAGAAAAAATTATGGCTCATGATTATACTTCAGGAGCAGAGGGAACAAAATTTGAGGTAAAGTATGACAAATCATAAGGAGCTGAGGTCTAAGTTCTCAATTCATTCAGCTTCTACCAGAGAAGTTGATTCACATGTAAATGACAGACTGTGGTCTTTGATGATCTCCTTTAAGCTGTGAGCTGGTGATGAGAATGGATCAGTCATGACATGATCTATTCATGGATGATTTTAGAGATTCACGTATCCAGGGTTAAGAATATCAAAAAGGACCAAAAACATGAAGTCCTTTCTAATCTTTGCATTTCAAGATGTTAATTCTGGGCAGCTGTTAGTGGAGACAATGTCTTGAATTTCTTGAATCTGTTACCAGGTTGTCTGAAGGTTGATATCTATAGTTTGGTTATGGTTTGAGTATGTCTCCTGAGGTTTCATGAATTGAAAACCCGATCCTCACAGTGGTCTTTTTCCATTGCTGTGATAAAACAAAACAAAAACAAAAACACACAAACAAGGCAACTTAAAGGAGAAAGGGTTTGTCTTGGATTAGTTACAAAGGAATACCATTTATTTTAGTTTAAATGATAATGGAACCCATTGCTTATATATTGATGATTGGTGTGTTAGTTTGAAAGAAAATGACCCCCATAGGCCCATTAGGAGGCATGGCCCCAATGGGGGAAGTGTGTCACTGTGGGGACATGCATTGGAGTTTCCTATGCTCAAGCTATACCCAGTGCAGTCAGACTCCTTCTGCTGCCTGTGGATCAGGATGTAGAACTCTCAGGTCTGTCTGTAGAACTTTGTCATCTTGCATGCTGCCATGCTTCCTGCCGTTATGATGATGATCCAAATCTCTGACACTGTTTTCATTTATAAAAGTTGCTGTGGCCACGGCGTCTCTTCACAGTAATAAACCCCTTAAGACAAGTGGTCTCTAGCTGGTGGAACTATTTGGGGATGATTTGGAGGTATGGCCTTGTTGGAAGAGCTGTGTCATTGGGGGTAGGCTTTGAGGTTTCAAAACCACACACTGTGCTGCCAGCTCTCTCTCTCTCTCTCTAACTCTGTCTCTTCTTCTCTCCCTCCCTTTTCCTCTCTCTCTCTATGTCTCATGTCTTTGGTTGAGATGTAAACTCTCAGTTACTGCTCCAGTGCTAAGCCTGCTCCCCTGCTTCTGTGTTCCTTCAGGATGATCATGGATTCTACTACCTTCTGGAACCATGAACCCCCCCCCCCCAGATAAATGTTTTCTTCTACAAGTTGCCTTGGTTATAGTATCTTTTTACGGCAAAAGAAAAGTAGCTAAGACAGAGACATCATGGAAGGGAAGAAAAGGAAACAGGAAGGGAAGGCATGGTGGTGGGAATAGGGGGCTGGCAGGGCACATTTTGTTCACCATCAGGAAGCAGAGAGACTGAACAAGAAATAGGCCCAAGCTATAAAGTCCACACTGTCTTAGTTAGAGTTACAATTGCTGTGAAGAGACACCATGACCACGACAACTCTTTTATTCTTTTCTTTTTTGGGGGGGAGGAGAAAAGGGTTTATTTCATCTTGTAACTCTCAGGTCACACTCCATCACTGAAGCAAGCCATGTAGGAACTCAAGGCAGGAACTGATGCAGAGCCCATGGGAGAATGCTCGTACAAAGAAAACATTAATTGAGGGTGGCTCTCTTACAGTTTCAGAAGTTCCATCCATTATGACCATGAAGGGGAGCATGGCCGTGTGCAGACAGACGTGGTGCTGGGTCTGAGAGTTCTACATCTTGCAGGCAACAAGAAGTCGACTGTCTGTCACACTGATTGAAGCTTGAGAAAAAAGGAAGCTCAAAGCCTGTCCCCACAGTGACACACTTCCTCCAATAAGACCACACCTATTCCAGCAAGGCCACACCTCCTAATAGTGCCACCATCTTTGGGGGCCATTTTCTTTTAAACTACCATATTCTACTCCCTGACCCCCAAAAGCCATATCATAATACAAAAATGCATTCAGTCCAACTTCAAAAGTCTCCATAGCATATAGCAGTCTCAAATTTGTTCCAAAGTCTCTTCTGAGATACATGACAATCTTTTAACTGTAATCACCTGCAAAAAAAAAATCAATCAAAAAGCAGATCGTATACTTCCAGCATGTAATGGCACAGGTATACATTGCCATTCCAAAATGCAGGAAGAGAGCATAATGAGGAAATGCTAACCCAAAGAAAGACTGAAAACCAGTTGGACAGACTCCAAACTCTGCATCTTGCATGGGTCACTTCTCTGGCTCTGCCCTCTGCAGTACACACAACTCGACTTCTAGGCTCTATCTGGCTCCACTCCACTGCTATGGCTGTTCTTGGTGGTCATCCCATGGTACTGGCCTCTCCTAAACACTGGGGTCTTATGCTGCACCTGGACTGCACTTTCACCAATTGGCTCTCCTCATTGGGAGATGAGCTCAATTCTTTGAGTGACCTCTTCAGTCCTAGACCTTCAACTGCCACTGAGTCTGCCCCTTTACCAGTGGCTTTTCTTGGCCTCTTACAGTGCCAAACCTCAACTGCTTTCCACACCCCTTCATGCCTTGAAAACCAGTACCACCTGGGTGACACTTACACTTTACTAAGTCCTTCTGCCAGCATGAGGTACAACCTTGACTGCCTCTGAAACATAGCTTCTTTGTATGGATCACAATTAATAAAAACTCAGAGACAGAAGTTGGGGTTCAACCTGAAGACCAGAAAAAGAAAACAGCCAGCCACTGGCTCTTACCTCAACCTCAGTCCGGAAATGGCAATCCTGCCTCCAGGAATCTCAGAATGAGACTGACTGAGAGCTGTCTCCTCCTGTTTTATAATCCTTTCTAGTTCTGGGATTAAAGACGTGCATCACCTTGTTTCTATGGTAAACTAAGGTGGCTGCTGGAATTAAAGGTTTGTGTCATTGCCGCCTGGACTGTAAGGCCAGTGTGACCTTTTTACTTTCTTAGCCTCAGGCACATCTTATTTATTAAAATACAAGTGGAATGCCACTACATCTGTGCTCTCAGAAAACACTTTCCAGATTTCAGATGAATGATGCTGGTCTCTTCATAATCACTGCTAATTTCTTAGCTCCAGTTGACAAGTATCAAGTATCCCAGGAAAGCAAAATTTTCCTTTAGTTGTTCTGATATCTTGTTAATCACAGCTGATTCTTCAGCTCAGTTAACCAGGGCCACAGGATCTTAACTAATTTCTTCTATACTTAACTCTAAAGCCAGAACCATGTGGCCAAAGCTGCCAGGTTATGCTGCTTGCGGGGATGGAACAATAGCCTCCTTGTTTAATTACATCTCCACCAGCTTTCTGTCTTTCCCTGCCTAAGCTTGGCTGTCCTGAAACTTGCTCTGAAGACCAGGTTGGCCTTGAACTCACAGAGATCTGCTTGCCTCTGCCTGACTTTGCCTCCAGAATGATAGGATTAAAGGCCTGTGCCACCATCACCCGAGGTCACCACTCTCTTTATTCCACTTCTTAATCCATGTATGTCCCTGAACAGAGGATTTAGCTCCATTCCATTTTCTGGTGCCCTTTTTCTCCTCAAATACTTTACCTTGCTCAGCTTGCTCTTTCATTATAAATACCCATTATGGTTCCCACTGGCATTCACATGACAGAGTCTGTACTCATCTGTTTTGAGATTTCCTCTACCAAAGGAAATTAATCTGAAACTCTTCACTTTAGCCTTGGACAGACTCTTCACCAAAATATCATAAAAATAATTTCTAGGCCACATATTAAAATTCTTCTCTGAAGCCTCTTGAGCCAGCTTCCACTACTTCAAATCGTCATCATCACCAATGGCTTCCAGGTTTCTACTAATATGGCCCATCAAGCAGTGCTGGGCCCATCCTATTCTTTTCCTAACCCAAAGGACAAAAGTCCATATTAGTCCAAACAAAAGCGTGATCACAGCGATACTCCAGTCCCTGGTACCAACTTCTTTCTTAGTTTGGGTTTTTATTGACTGTGAAGAGACACCATGACCATGGCAACTCTTATAAAGAAAACATTGAATGGAGGGTGGCTCGCCTACAGTTTTAGAGGTTCAGCCCATCATGGCCATGAAGGGGAGCATGGCAGAGTGCTGGACCTGAGAGCGCTACATCTTGCAAACAACAGGAAGTTGACTGACTTGTCACAATGAGTGAAGCTTGAGGTAAAGAAACCTGAAAGCCTGCACCCACAGTGACATACTGCTCCCAATAAGACCACACCTACTCCAACAAGGCCATACCTAATAGTGCTACCACCTTTGGGGGCCATTTTCTTTCAAACCATCACACATACCATTTTTTTCTGAGAGAGTGCCACTCCCTAAATGTTCCACAATCCTCCCAGATATCATTATCAGTTGGGGACTAATACATGAGTCTAAGGGGAAGGCATTTGACATTCAAACTGCAGTAATGGTGATATCGGGAGACGTGATGGGCGATGTAGTGAAACTTGTTAAGATATGAAGGTTAATGTGATGTAAGTAGGTCATTGAGGGCAATGGCTTAGCAGAATGTAGCCAGGCTGGAAGAGATATAGAGAGAGAGTAGGTGGAGTCAAGGAGAAGCCATGAAGCTTCCAAAGGAGGAGGATATGCAGGAACCTTATGAACCTTACAAGTAGGCCACAGTCTCATGGTGATACACAGATTGATAGAAATGGGTTAATTTAAGATGTAAGAGCTAGCTAGAAATATGCTAGAGTCAGTGGCCAAACAGTGTTGTAATTAATATAGTTTCTGTGTGATTATTCAGGTCTGAGCAGTTTGAAAGTGAACGAGCAGTCTCCACCTATAAGCAACTAGTCTAATTCTTTCATGACAACCCAAGGAGACTAGCTGGTGTACAAAAGTACATTAACCCCCTTGTGTGCAGTGGGGTCAGGAAGTGGGTCTTCAGTAGAGCCAGCACCATGCCCTTTGGACATTCAGCCCAAGGTATCTCATTACTTTAAGGGAAAATTGTAACAAAAAATAAGTGGGGAATGAGTTTCCTTGTATTTAATCCAACTTTTAGTGCTAACTAGTGTGTGAAGGCAATCCTTAAAATCATTGCATAAAGTACAAATATAGTATGACCCAGCACTGAATCAAACTATTTGCTTATTTGAACTGCTTTTTATACAATATAAAATGATGGGAAAATAAATGATCAAGTCTACTAAAAAGCAAAGTGCTTTCCAAATGTAAGGAAGTGTTTCTTTCTAAATGACCACATATTCAAGTCCTGCCTAAAGCAAATTTTGACCCCTTGATGTTTTAGACACTGCCCTGTGATCACATGGTAAGGTGTCATTTAATTCCACAATACATGAGCTACATTGTAAAATTGCTGTCCAAATGGTCTTACACTGGCAATGTCATGAAATTCAATGGATAAGTACAGCTTGCGGTCTGCTCAGTAAACAGTAATGAAATGTCTACTTCCTCTAAACACTGTTCTTTGTTCTTAAGAAGTTCCTGTTGTTTTAGAGGGAGATACAGCCCAGCATGCCGCCTGCTTGGCAAAAACCAACAAATGCAGAATGGACGAGGGCAGGGAGATTCAGCCATCATAGCTCCATGCTCACACAGGAGTCAAAGGAATGCCAAGCAGCAAAGGAATCTTGAGGAGCAGTTGCTCAACCTTCTCATTTTACATACGAGGGAGTGATTTATCAGAGAGTGTTTGTAAGTCAACTAAAACCCTTTTAGTACTTAAGTCTTTGTATTTAGCTTTGTGTTTCATTGAGACATAATTCCTGGCAAAGAAGGGAGAGTTTAGCCTTCGCTCACAGTTCTAGGGAACATAATCCATCATAAAACAGTATGATGCCAGGTGTGGTGGCACACATTTAATCCCAGCAGAGGCAGGAGGCAGAGGCAGGAGGATCTCTATGAGGCCGAAGCAAGCCTGGCCTTCAAAGTGAGTTCCAGGACTGCTAGGGCTGTTACACAGAGAAACCCTGTCTTGAAAAATCTAAATAAATCGGTATGATATTGGCTGGAAAAGTAATGTTAATAGCAATTTTCTGTGCTCTGGGTTGATTACATCTTTTATAGCCTCTTCAATTGCTGCCTCTCTGTCCTGGGGGAACTCCCTTGAGGAAGTCCTCTGAAGCCCCTGCTCAGCTTGTGGCCTCAAGGCCATGTTGAACATTGTGAAACTACTCTGTGAGTTGTCACAAGTGTTGATTTCCACCAAACTTCTTCTTTCATTTTACCTTCTAAGAACCTTAGAGAACCAATCTACCCTGCATCTAATTCTCATAGGCGGGATCTTAAGTCTTTGGGTTCCTCAGTTTTAACTGGTTTGTCAGTTATGTATCTCAATGAAGAGAGAGGCAGAAAGATAAGCCCTGAAGATGGGTACTTCAGGTTTTATTAGTTGATGATAAGCCCCAGACTAAGGGACCAGCTCTAGGTGGTCAGACATAAAAACACTGGAGTATTAGCAGCTAAAAGGATGCCTTGATGGTCCTGGGGCTGGAATGATTACATTCAAATTAACTGAGTGTATTTTATTGAAAATGAACTTTTTGCAGGAATCACATGGGAGCTTTGAAAAGTAACAACATCACGCCCTACCAAAGGCCAGGAAATCAGAATTTCTCATTTAACATCGATCAAAGATACATGAATAGTTACACACACTTATTTTTTAAATCCATGTCAATTGGTGTGAAAGACCCGGATTAAATCCAGACCCCTCTAGCAGGAAGAGGAGAGCCAAAAAAATCTAGGTTAGCCAGGTCAATGACCCTGTTTCAGGAACTAGCTGAAGATAAAGTTAGATTATAATCTTGAGAATAAACAGGGAGTTACCCCCTTGCGATGATCACTGGTATTTTCACAATTTTCAATGATGCCCTCCCCACCCTCTTTGGATTACTGGGTTGTGGTCTCTTCCCTTAAAAACCCCTTTCTCCCAGATACTCAGGGTCGAACTCCTCCCCTGCATGGGCTATGAGTCTCGGCCCCAGAGCTGTGGTCCTTGTCAATAAACCTCGTGTGATTGCAGCAAGGATGGTCTCTCATGAGTTCCTAGGGGGTCATGTTATCCCGAGACTTGAGTGAGACTCTCCCCGATCCGGAGGTCTTTCAGGTGGTATAGGCAATACACTCAAAAACATTATGGAGCAAACAAGATTGAAAGGAGGAATTGGAAAGGTCCGTGTAACTGTATTCTTTTCACAATTTTGCCAGCTATGGCTGTGAGGTCAGACTTCCTTAGCTGTTCTCTCTTGCTCTGCGAAGTCAACTCAGTACAGTACGTAATCTTAGAAGAGGAAGCCTGGCAGTCCATCAGTGTCAACTTCGTGTAGGAAGTCAACTCTACCAATGTCAGGAACTTGTCCACAGAATAAATATTTATAACTTCTAAATAATTAGGCATGATTGATGTCCCATAGCTAAAATGAGCCGGAAAGAAATGACTGTTTGGATTAAGCAATCTGTATTAATACACTGCAATATGTTCTCTAGTTCAAGAATATTACTTCCTCGAAGGCTCAGGTATCCTGAAAGAACAAAGTTCATTCTGCTAAGCCATTACCTTTTCATGTGTGAGCTGCAGTCTGTGCTGCTTATGATTCTAGAGACACTATGTGATCTTTATCCAATATTTAGAAAAGGAAAATTTAGCCATGATCTCACTGTTAACATTTTGGTTTCTCCTCATCTCAACCTGTTTATTCAAATATACACGTGTGGAGTTTTTCTTCTTTTCCTTCCTGTTATGTTTACAAAACCATGCTGGAAAGGCTAGACAAATGCAACTGCACGTCACTTGTATGCATTTTTTGTGTACATACCATGAACATTGTATATGACTTAGTAATTCTGTATATACGTAAACTTACTTAAAATATTTGAGGAGATAGACATTCTTATGTTTATTTTCTGTTTTCTTATATCTCAGCTCATCATACATGAATAAGCTTGGCTATATCTGGACCTGATCGTCCATCACCCACCTCTGAACAGTCAGTGATGTGTAATTAGTCAAACTCCAGCTCTGTTCTAGCTTGCTTTCTGTTGCCATAGTAAACACCATGAGCAAAAGGCAACTCGGGTGTCAGTGGCCCTGACAGAGGAGCTGCAGTCAGCAATGGAACCTAGGGAATACAAACCACCAGACAACAAGGCTATGATGGGTGTACTCTGCAGGGGCAGAGCCAGGGTGGGGACTGTCTACAAAATGCCCCTTGTTTCTGCTCTGCTTCCTCCTGCTTGCTGCTATCCTGTTCCTACTGTTTCCGGCATGGTGTGATCATTGTAGGAAAGCACCCCACTATATCTAAAATACTGTGATTGCTTCATGGGAGATTCCCACTCCTCGTCGGGCAATTTACTTGCAGATTGTAATAAAGGTGATTTTATGGAACAATGACCCTTAGTGGGATCAGTGATTTAACTGAACTTTCTGAGTCATCCTGGAAGATACAGGTGGTTAAGACAATGAGGATGATTAGAGAAATGGTTTTAGCTGCTCTGCCAATTGCTGTAATGAGAGATACAAAAGACAGAAATGAGGTTAGACATTATCTCCCTCTTTGCTAGGTGTGAGACTTGCCAAAGATGGAAAACAAGAACAGGGAAGTTTCATGCATTATAGACCTGTGAATTCTGCCCGTGGTGGTAGTGGGGGATGGGCTGATGATCAAAGAAAGCGATTATGTTCACCCAAGGTGAGGTCTGAGCTCCTTGGTCATGTAGCTTACAGAATTAACTACAGGTTTCGGTATGCACCTTGAAAAGCCAAAATTGTGAAAGGAAATTAAACGACCCTGTTGTGTGTGAAGAAAAATAGATCACTTGAGTAATGCTTTGTAGGGATTCTGCTCCACTGAAACCGCGGACAGCTGCCGGCCAGTAGAAAGAAACTGGCTGGAATATGCTTCACTTGCCTAAACTTTGTTAATCGATAATAAAATATGCTTCACTTGCCTAAACCTTGTTAATCGATGATAAAAGAATCATTGCTTTGGGGTGAGGATGTTATGGTGGGAAAATTCATACAAATTAATACAAAGGAAAATGTTTAACTAATTGTGGGCTTCTAAAAAAAACATGGAACTTGTGATCATAATGTGGTTTCTTCCTGAGTTTAATTTGCTTTTGGAAAATGGGTGATTTGTGGATTTGTGATTATGAGGTAATCTTTCTTGCACAGAAAGTTTTGCCTTAGGTGGTATAAAAAGGAAAAGAGAAAAAATAAAGACAGAAGAAGAAAAAAGAGAAAAATAAAACAAAGAATTAAGCTCTGCACCCTCAGATAAGTCCCCTGTGTGTTTGTAGCACCAGCTCCACATCTCCTCCAGTCTCTCTGACCCGCTGAAGCTGGATTTTGGCTTGGGGGAGAAAGGGACTTATTTGGATCACAAGTTACAGCCTTTTGTTGAGGGAAACCAAGGCAGGAGACCTGGGGCAGAAACTGAAGCTGAGACCACGAAGGAAAGCTTGCTCAGCTTGACTCCTACATCCCAGGGTCATATGTCCAGAAGTGGTAGCACCCACAGTCCTTCCATATCTATTAACAATAAAACAACAACAACAGAGCCCTACAGACACCTCTACAGAACAATCTGATGACAATTCCTCAGAGTCCCCTCTTCCCAGGTGTCTGGTTTGTGTCAAGTTGGCAAAAACTAAGCATAAAACCAGCACAAGCACCTTCTGTTCAAGCATTGCCCTGTTCATCTCCTTCTACCCTGGACCAGATGCACAGTCCATATCTATAATTACTTAGACTGTCATTTTCCACATCTTGTCTCCCCATCCTGAGCCAGCATGTCTGCCTGAGTCAGCATGGACATTCTGCGCAGACCTGGCCCTTACATTATAAAACAGGCCTGACCAGCAGCCCCTCCCAGGGTCCTCAGCAGTGGTAGAATCTCTTCTAGACTTGCTTGCCATTCCGAAGTCTGCCCTCCTTAACCTCTGGATTCCCCTGATGTGCTCAGCAGATGTTACTTCTGCACCGTGTGACAGTGTTTTTTGAGCTCCTTCATCTCCGTCTAGGTCCCAGTAATAAACCCACACTCTTCTGAACCCACTTACACTACCCTGTCCTCTTCCCTGAGAGAAGAAACACTTCTCTAGACCCTCTCCTCTGCCCCTGCACAAGCACTTTTACTCCAACAAATATCATTTTCCCCTGGGTTTCCTTGGCTCCTTTCTCCTGGTCCTTCCTCCTGACCAGTTGTTCCAAGTCTGGGTACTGTTTTAGAGTTCTCAGGGGAGCTCCCAGGAGAGCATCAGAGTTCAGCCAAGTGGTTTTTTTGTTTGCTTGCTTGCTTGCTTTTTGTTTTTTGTTTGTTTGTTTGGTTGGTTTGGGCTTTTTTTTTTTTTAAGCCAAGAGCCCTGTTTTGTGGTCAGGGTTAAGAAGTGTGGACTTCACTGCCTGAATCTACCCTGGTCTCCAGTGTACAAGGACCCTTTCCACTTCCTTCCTACCTCCTCCACTTTCTAAGCACTTTTCTCAGGAATGGCTGGCTACACTCATTGCCTCCTTCCTTGCTACTTCACCTCTAGAACAATTCTTATGAATTGTCATGACTACCTCAGTTTTGCTGCCTATTCCATGCTTTGAATTGTGGTTCTAAAATTAAGAGCACTTCATCCCTGTTTGTACGTAACCTGACTAGGCCATTAGATATTTGTGGAAAGTCTTTGCTCATGAAAGGTGGCCGGCCTTCTCCAGTGGTCTGGAACAATCTGCTTTCTCCTCTCTCTCTGTCCCTACAGATGCTTCTCTGCCTCTGGCGGTTTCTCTTATTGTCTTCCACAGCTTCTGTTATCACACCTAATGTGGTCATAACAAAGTGTCCCTAAAACTGCAACCCTGACGTGCCAAATGCCATTTTGAACATCTGTATTTAAAAAATATTGTAAAGTTTGCTTTTGAAATAAGGGAGCACCTCTTGTAAATGCGAAGGCAAGGAAAGTTAAATGTGTAACACAGTGGTGAGCTTTCATGTTCTACTGCGCAAACACGGATCCTTTCAAAGGTGTGCTCTCAACACATTGCTTAAGCAGCAACTTGCGGTTTGCTCTTATAACTACAGAATACCTTCTTCTTCCTCAGGGACCTGCTAAGGGCTTTTCCTACCCTATCTGTCTTCTTCAACTAGCAGCTATCAGCCACTAAGGAAATGTTGGGTGGTACTGAAGCGTGCTGAGTGAGGACAGGGCTCTGTTTCCAGTTTCCCCCATGAGACTGTAAAATCCACAAGTGAACACAGAAGCAAGGACAAAGCAGGACAGCCCCAGAAGCCTCTCCTTGTGGAGTAGCACAGGGTAAGGGTGGCTGCTGAGTGCGGGTTTGGCCAGCGGTAGGAGGCAGGAGTGATGCTGTGAGCTAATGCGTAGACAGAGGCTACAGTGATCAACGTGACAGGTATTGGGGCAAGGAAAAGACCAGGGTGTGAGTGTGCACAGTGAAATCTTGCTGTTTTGTGCTTTAAATGAGGCATGGGAAATGGGAAACAAACTGGAAGGACACATGCTAGACAGTGTGGATAGACTAGGAGCCCTGATCAGCCAGTAGAGTACAATGAGAGAACGAAATGTGCCTGTTACAAAGCCAATATTGACAGCTGTCTGCTATTTGCAAAAGACACACCCGAACATATGGAATGCAAAGGTCGAAAATGAAAGGATGTTAGTAACATGGCAGAAAGTCCTGACCTACAGACGATGGGGGTGCTTCTAACAAATGTCAAGACAAAGCGACAATTACCATAGCTGCACAATAATAAAAGTTTGAAATCACTAAGCACAAAATAAACCTCTAAAATACGTGAGGAGAAACAGACACAGTAACATAAGGAAACTTGCATTCATAATGGGAGGTTCCAATTCTCCTAATTATTGAAGCAAACAAAAAATGCATAAGTAAATGACTTAGTTACGGTTTCTATGGCTGCAACAAACACCTTGACCATAAAGCCAATTGGGGAGGAAGGGGTTAATTTGGCTTACACTTCCACATTGCAGTCCTTCACTAAAGGAAAACAGGACAGGAACCAAACAGGACAGAACCTGGAGGCAGGAGCCTATGCAGGGGCCATGGGGGCAAGGATGCAGCTTACTAGCTTGCTCCATCTGCTTTCTTATAGATCTAAGACCACCAATCCAGGGGAAGGCACCACCCACAATAGGTTGGGCCCTCCCTCATCAGTTACCAATTACAAAAATGCCTTACAGCTGGAACTTAGCGAGGCATTTTCTCAGTTGAAGCTCCCTCCTCTCAGAAAACTCCAGCTTGTGTCAATTTGACATAAAACTGTTCAGTACAGCGAATATAAACCTAACTGCAAAGACAATAAATTTGATCTAATCATCTGAATGGGATAGAACACGTACCCTGTGAAATCACTGCCCACCCCCAGTTCTTCCATGCTGTCCTCTGACAAATGACGTCACTAGGCATAGCTTACACTTGGAGAGGTGCAAATTACAATGCTGGACTTTCCCACTTCGGAGGGCATTGTAGTTTTAAATACTGCCCTGAATGAGTTCTTGCCTTGGCTTCCTTCCACGATAAACTGCAAAGTGGATGTATAATCCACTTCCAAAAATCCCTTCCTTTCCGAGTCGCTTTTAGTCTTTATCACAGCAATAAAGAGCTAAGGAGGTCACTAGATATTTTCACCTCTTGATCTGAAATATTCTGCTCCCTACAGTCACAGCTCCAGTCAGTGAGTCTGTAACATCCACGACACAAGTTCTGTTCTTCCAGGGAACTTTGGTTCGCAAGGCCACCTTCCATAACAAAGAGAACTAACTGACTTTCCAGCGGCTTAGGGTTAAGTTTTCTGGTTTTCTTATGCCATCACCTTGAAGGTAGATGCTCTGCCACAGAGAGTCAGCTTGGCTCCATACGCTTGCCTGGTGACCCAGGCTTCCTCACGTGATGGCCCACACTTTCCTAACCTATTGTTGACAGTTGCTTAGTCTGAGTCCCAGTAGACAGTAGAAATATCAAGAACATGGTCCAAAGCCTATTTCATAAACAACAAACATTTAATCTGCAAGAGCATCGCCACATGGCTACACTTAAAACCTAGTCTAAGACTAGAAACTTTGTCTTATATCTAGGAAGAAGGATGATAAATACATAGCTTTGCTGGATCACCAGAGCTTTTTCTACACAACTCATTATTCTCCTGTCAAAACAAATGCTCACTCTTAGTAAAGGGGTCAGGGTGTGTGTTTGGCAGGTGTCTGGTGTGGCTGTGAATAGGTTAGCGTTACCTATGCTGCCCTTGCTGTGTGAAAATCATTTTTTCTGTCTGTGTATCTATTGTGTTGGTTTGAAAGAAAACATCCCCCAAAGGGAGTGGCACTCTTAGGAGGTGTGGTCTTGTTGGAGGAAATATGTCACTGTGGAGGTGGGCTTTGAGGTCTCATATATGCTCAAGCCCCGCCCAGTGAGACAGACTACTTCCTGTTGCCTGCACGAGATATAGAACTCTCAGTTACCTCTCCAGTACCATGTCTGCCTCTGTGCCTTCATGTCCCACCATGGTGATAATGGACTAAACCTCTGAAATTGTAAGCCAGTCAATTGATATATCTTATTAAAGCAATAGAAGCTTTAACTAAGACATTTTCTCAATTCAAGTAACACTGCTAGCCACCTGCTGTATTCTGAGTACAATGATGAGCGTTAGTTCTGCAGGCCCAGACACAATATGATCAGCTCTTTAGTTAGTTTGCCATTCAGCAAAAGATAAAACACTACAAATTGATATCAGCATGATGTGGTGTATTAAAGGAAGTTCACAATGCCTGTCCATGTGTGTGCATGCATGTGGAGGCCCTTCTTCATTTAAACTATATGGGTGGCTCTCTGCATTTTCAATTAAGGGTCCCAAGTGATTCAGGGACAGACACGATGTTTTTAAGGAAGAATTTGCTCAGGAGTTAATTATTTCAAACTCTTGAATTAAAGGGAAAATGAAACAGAGTGCTATTTAAAATGGAAAGGAATGATTGTGGATAGTTAAATCAACTATACATAGGCCAAATGCACAGCGGCAGCTCTGAAAATCTGTTCTAAATGTGAAAATTCAAAAGAAACTGTTCACAAAGCAAAGAAATGCAAATTAGCCACTCAGCTTTTAAAAGAAGAGTTTAATTTTACATGAAGTGTGGAGGCCTGCTATTCTTGTCACCGTACTGGGTTCCGTTTTTGTAGTGTCAAGAAATGATCCAGCCCCACATACTGGTCTTCTAAAACATTACTATTATGATGATGGCTGGAGCAAAACAGAAGTAAGAAAAGGGACATTTAAATTTGCAGTTTCTAGCCTGAATTAGCTGAACCAACCATGCATTAAATTTAATACTGTGCTATAATGGGAAAAAATGGATCTGAATTTTGAAGTATTTATTTAATTTTCTTATAAGGATGTATTAATGTTGAGTTTATCCAATCTGCCTCATTCCTCCTGCTTCTCTGCACTCTTCTGCCCACCTCCCAGGAGTCCTCCCTTCTTGTAGACATTTCAGCTTTCACTTTCCTCCACTGTAGACATCCATGTTTTTATGTGACTATGTAAAATGTGTTGACAACCACATAAAGGTAGACAAGCATGAGGGGGAGACTGTGAGACTCAACTTTCTGAGACTGACTTCATTTACTTCATGTGATTTTTTTCATTCATTTTCCTATTAATGACATAACTTCACTCTTCTTTACAGCTGGAAAGTTTCCCTTGCATATGTGAACTATATTTTTTCTCTCTCCTTCATTAGCTGGACACGTGTTGGTTCCATTACTTTGCTACTGTGAATGGGGCTCCAGTCAACACTGATAGGCAAGGATCTATGGAAGATGCTGACTTCGTGTCCCCCAGGTCAATGCCCAGGAGTGATGGAGCTGTTGGATGTAGAAGGTCTATTTCTAGGTGTTTGAAGAAGCTCCATAGTATTGTTCCTAGAGGCTGCACCAACACTCCCACCCACCGTGCATGGGAGCTCTCTGTGTAGTTCAACCTTCCCAGCATTTGTTGTTATTGGTTTCTTAATGACTGACCTTCTCACTGAAGTAAATGCAAATCTCAGTGGAGTTTCAAATATGTTTATTCGTCTTGTGTATTTCATTTTCTTGTGTATTTAATATCTATTTATTTTATTAGCCAGTTTATTGATTGGATTGTCTTTCTGTTTAATTTCTTGAGTTCCTGTTGTATTCTAGATGTTACTCTTTTGTTAGACCTGTAAGTAGCAAAGATTTTCTTTTTTCTTTTTTAGGTAGAGTATCTCTTCACTGTTTTCTTTACTGCACAAAAGATTGTTAATTTCATAAGATCTTATTTGTTGATTATGGGCCCTATTTTTTTGAGTAACTGGAGTTCTATTCAGAAAGTACTTGCCTGTGCTTATATCTTGAAGTGTTTCCCCCCCCCCCCTTTTCCTCTTACAGCTTTAGAGTTTTAAGTATTATGGTCATTGGGAATGGTTTTTATAGAGGGTTAGAGATAAGGACCTTTCTTTTTTCTACATGTGGATATCTAGTTTCTCCAGCACAGTACCATTTGCCAAAAGAGGCTGTATTTCTCTCTGATGTACATTCTTGTGAAAGCAAGCAAGAAAGAAAGAAAGAAAGAAAGAAAGAAAGAAAGAAAGAAAGAAAGAAAGAAAGAAAGAAGAAAGAAACCAGGCAGCTGTAACTGTGTGAGTTTATATTTGTATCTTTTATTTGATTTCAATGATCTGCTGCCTGTTTTTGTATAACTGTCTTGCTGTTTGTTACTATGGCATTGTATAGTAAGTTCTTCCAGAGTTGAAACATTCCATCCTCCAGGTATTCTCCTTAAGACTGGGAAACAGTGAACGGAGGCTCCGTAAGATTCTGGAAGTCAATAACTCACAAGTCTCAGGAAGTCTCTGAAACATACTAGCCTCACAAAGCTCCCTCTGCAAGGTTATATAAACAGCAAAAGCTACTGAAGAGAGGAGACCTTCTGCCCTGGAGAGCTGTCTTCAAGTTGTGCAGAGAGCTCCAGGGCTCCCTTGTGCTAGAGTGGGATCTTAGTAATGTATCTGCATTTGAGCTGCCTGGGCTCTTGTAAGTAGCTTCGGGGGAAACTCACTGGCTCATCAGCTTGTACTTGGCAGTACTGTTACTTTGTCTTTCTTTAGTTCCCTATCTGGAGTGAGAGACATTTGCATGCATCTCCCCAGGAGTCAAGCTAGGAAAAACATGACTCTGCAGTTAACACGGAATTAGGTGTGCTGACACCTCTGTCATTACTCTTTCTCCTCAGAATTGCTTTGGCTGGCAGATGCTTCCAAATGAATTTTGAGGATCATTGTTCTATTTCTGTGAAGAAGAGAGTTATAATTTGGATGGGAATTACACTGAGGGTGTAGACTGCTTTTGGCAGAGAGCCATTTTTACAATAGTTTTTGTTCTGGTCCCTAGGTATTAGTTCTCTTTACATCTG
>PVIU01020306.1:0-34289 GCA_004026605.1 Ondatra zibethicus
ACCGTGAGGGGCTGGTCCACCTACTGAGACAGTGTGCCTGAACTAATGGGAGCTCACCAATCCACCTGGACTGGGACTGAATAAGCATATGATCAAACCAGACTCTCTGAATGTGGTGGCGAATGGGGGCGGACAGAGAAGCCATCAACAATGACACCAGGACCTATCTCTTCTGCATGTATTATCTTTTTGGGAACCGAGTCTTTTTGGATGCACACCTTCCTAGGCCCGGATGGAGGGGGGTGGGCCTTGGACTTCCAACAGGGCAGGGCACCATGCCCTCTTTTAAGGAAGAAGGAGGAAGGAGGAGGAGTGGGGGGTAGTGGGAGGGGACGGGGAGAAGGGGAAGAAATGTAAAAATTTTATTTATTTAATTATGTTTTTGAATGGAAAAAAATAAAAGAATACGAAAAAAATTAAAAAAATAAAAACAAAAAAAATAAAAATAATCTTCCAAACAACAACAACAACAAAAAAGTTGGGGGGAGGGTGGTTCACACCTTTAATCCCAGCACTTGGGAGGCAGAGGCAGGCAGATCTCCATGAGTTTGAGGCCAGCCTGGTCTATAAGAGACAGCTAGGACTGTTACACAGAGAAACCCTGTCTCAAAACAAATAAACAAACAAAACCCAAACAACAACAAAAAACGTAAATTATTCTTTTAAATTTTTATGGTCAGAAGTAAAACAAAATTTATATATACTTACTGTCTATAAGTATGAAAACTTAATGTATACTTTGGTATACTGTAACAAATTACCTTGAAAACGACCAAGAAATATTCAGACCATTTCTTTTTTCAAGAAATAATTTATGGGGCTCAATGGAATAGCTCCTATTTCAGTATAAACTTACTTACACTATGTCTTATTTTGTGGTGTATTATCAATCTTAACATACATGACTGAAAAAAATTTCTTTTAGCCTAATATCTAATGGAAGATATCAATTCACTTATAAAAATCACAATAAGTTTAATGGTTTGCATAAACATGAACATATAGAAATGAACACTTTTCTTAGTTAGCTAATGTTAGCTCATGTTTGTCTAAAATCATGGTCTGCAGCTAAGAAAAATAGCGATGGCTTAATGGAGTAATTGATATAGGCAGGTGGGTAAGCTAGCTGATCTGAAAAATTCATGCTTACGAGGGAAAAATGACAAAATGACCATTCTAAATAGCAGCAATAATAAACTGAATAATTTGCCTTGAATTTGAATAGTTTAGAATCCAAGACTAGGCAATGCAGCTGCATGCAAGTGAAGTAACTGTCAGACAGTATATATGGGTTTAAAACAGCATGTGCAATTGTTTTCTATCTTTCATGAAGGAGCCATTGTTACCGGTTTGTTTTCCTCATGTATTACGAGGAATGAGGTTATTAAGCAGACAGCACCCCCTCCAGACAGGGTTTCTCTGTAGCTTTGGAGCCTGTCCTGGAACTAGCTCTTGTAGACCAGGCTGGCCTCGAACTCACAGAGATCTGCCTGCCTCTGCCTCCCGAGTGATTGAGATTAAAGGCACGTGCCACCACCGCCCAGCTCAGACAGCTTCTAAGAACGAGCTATGTACACTATTTAATAACAGAACGCACCCCAGGACAATGATGCTGCAGAGAGCTATGCTCCTGTTGTGCTAACAGGTGAGGGTAAGATGCAGACCATAAGGGAAGCAAAAAGCTTCCCTGCCTTCCGAGTCTTCTCCCTTCACTGCTCTGGGGAGGAAGGAGAAAGGGGCCTCAGCAGAGATGTCTTGCTATGTTAGTAAGGTAAAAAAGAAGCTGAAGAATGCTGGAAGTTCCTCAAGCCTCCAAGCTTCCAACTACAAAGAATGGATGCTTAGGAGACTGGACTTGACCTCATTAACCACTTAATTCTGGCCCACTCTGGTTCTCCATAACGAGCAGATGGCAATGATTAGAAAAGTAAACTCGTGGTCACACCCAGTGATGAGATTTCTCATAGCTCTTTAAGTCAAAGCATACCGAAGAAATGTGGGGACCTAGGAGGTTTAATTGAAAGTCAGCTAGCTTTTGTTGTCTGACAAGTCTTTCTACCAAGCACTGGGCCGAGCTATAAGGCAAGCTATGTGAGAGTGTCCCACAGGGAATGTCTGCCTTCAAACACTCAAATCCAGATTCTAAAATAAATAAATGAACTTCTCTCTTTGCAGGACTAGTCTGTGTTTCTTTATTCCTCCCCTGGGACAGTGTTTTGTTTATACATACCAAGCTGGCCTAGAAACTCCATATGTAGTCCAGGTTGGTCTTGAACTCACTATCCTGGAATTACAAATGTATACTACCATGCTAGACTTTAAGGGCCTGCTTTCAGAATATATTGTCTGGAGCCTGGCATGGTGGCTGATGCCTATAATTCCAACACTCAGAGGGCAGGGGCAGGCAGGAAGAGCAGGAATTCAAAACTAGCTTTGGTTGTATGTAAGTTTGAGGCCCTTCTAGGCTATAGGAAACCTTGTTTCAGAGGGAAAAAAAAGTATTAATCTGTTCCGTGTTTTCATTGATGAGAAAAATAAAGAAGCATCTGATAAGCTCAGACGCTCTGTCAGGGAGGAAGCAGATCACTATGCCGCAACTTTTACAACATGTTAAATATGTTTTACTGGCAATCCATATGCAAAGTGGCTGTAAACACAAATCCCAGGGCCTCAGCAGGTAGTCTAGAAACACGAATCAGGATTTCTAGAAGGGTCAGTGGATATGAAAAGTGGTAAGTATTTAATGATGACAGAGTTTGGCTATGAGCGAGGATAGGGTGCTCACTTTAATATTTTCAGGCTGTTTTCCTACGGTAGTTCTAATTGTTCCTAATACTCAGTGATTTAGCCTATCCCCTATGTCACAGTATCTAGTAAAAATTATTGTATTTGCATATGTGTGTGTGTGTGTGTGTGTGTGTGTGTGTATGTCTTTGTTTATATGGGTGCTTGCACAGGTTCAGGAGTGTGCATGGGTTCACACGGTTGCACTGGATGTGTATGTGCTCGTCTGTGGAAGTCAGAAGGATGACACTGGGTGTCCTCTATTGGGCTCCACTTTGTTTTTGGAAACAAGGTCCCTTACTGAACCTGGATCTCATACACTTGGCGAGACTGGCTGACCAATGAGCCCCAGGTTCTCCTGTCTCCTCCTAGCACTAGGGTTGTAGGCGTGTGCTGCCATGGCTCTACTTTATGTAGGTGCTAGGGATCTGAACTCAGGTCTTCATGCTTGTGCAGCAGGCACTTTACTGACTTAGCCATCTAACCCAGTGCCTGGGTCTACCTTCTAACCAAGATAACTTCGCATAGGAACTTGGCTACTGGCCCAGTCTTTTCACCTCTTTAGGCTACTTCTTGAGAGACTCTTGTCAATGCTTACAGAAGATTAATTTGGATGTGCTTAGATAGTTTGTCTTTTAATGTCACAGCACAAAGAATAAAATGATCTCTTACCGATCATTACTTCTACAGCAGTTTTAGGTAACTGCTCCAAGTTACAGTCATATTGTAAGACTAAAATGGTTGAAGTTATGATAAGCCAATTTTAAAATATAAGCTAATGGGCCAGTAAAATGACTCACTAGTTAAAAATGCTTGCAGTCAAGCATAAAGTCAATCTCTGGCACCCACATGATGGAAGGAAAGAATTGAGTTCTGCATGTTTTCCTCTCATCTCCACATATATACCATGGCACACATGTGTCATGTTACATGCACACTGTGGCTTGTATGCAACACACACTTACTTACCCACACACATCCACACATCCATACATGGTAAATGAATTAAGGTGTAATAAAAATTTAATATAAACTAAATAATTTAAAGGTAATACATTTCAAACTAATGCAGTTTGCTAAGTAGTACTTTGGGGACCCCAGATGCTGTCCTTATTTTTTAAGAATGTTAATACTTGCCTGCTCATGGATAATGTCAGACAATTCCTTTACCATGTCTCTGAAATTTGATTTTAGCCCTTCATGGTACTCGACTTGATCCTCTTTAATTAGCCGCTCATTTAGTTCAAGTGCAATGCTACATGCTTGTATGAATTTCCTGTGGATGAACATGAAAACAAAAGATTAAACTTTTGTTACTGATTCTTACAAAGTATCACCAACCATCAGTTTGACAGTTAATTTTGACTATGACTTTCTTAAAGAAAGATTGGAATATTCCACTTTCTCATTATTAGTTATGGTCACTTCTTAAGTCTGAAACACATTTTATCTTTCTTCTCTAGTTTCTGATCTGCTTTTAAGACCTGGCTTGGTACCTGGCACATGCCTTTAATACCATTATTCAGTAGGCAGAAGCAGGTGGGTCTCTGTGAGTTCGAGGTCAGCCTTGTCTACACAGCAAGCCATGGGTTAGCTAAAGCTATAGAGTGAGACCCTGTCTTGATACAAAACAAAAAGAAATTAATACCTGGCTTAAAACATATGCCCCCAGGGAAGCTTAATGGAGTGATTTACTGTCAAGCATTCAAATAGAATTCATTTGGGGCTTACTAGTAGGTCAGTAGTGTATATTATAGGTGCGAAGTACTTGGGCTGGTAGGAATATGGACAATGAGTAGAGGCAATATCATAAAAGTCTTTCCCTCTGTTATTTCTTATATAAATGTCCATTCATTTCTCTTTCTTTCTTTTTTTTGTTTTTGGAGACAGGGTTTCTCTGTGTAACAGGCCTAGCTGTCCTGAAACTAGCTCTTGTAAACCAGTCTGGCCTCGAACTCAGAGAGATCCGCTTGCCTCTGCCTCCCGAGTGCTGGAATTAAAGGCGTGCGCCACCACCACCCAGCCTTCATTCATTTTTCATGTGCTTAATGCACACACTTAAGAGTGGATGTGCAAGGGGAAAAAGTATCCCATTGCATGCATGTTTTATATTCTTGCCATAGCAACTAGTGGAGTCTCTTGCACATGCTAGGCATAGCCTATTCATAAATATTGGTGAATGGATGAGTACTGGCTACTCTGCATCCATATAGGTTACTATCTTTCTCCTTAGTCTATTTCACTCTATTTGTCCTCATGTTCCATAGTTTAAATTCTGTTTCCATATAAATCAGACTTTTCTCCTGACGATTCAGACATGCCTTAACTTACAGTGCTACTCACTGCAGACAAGCTAAGGCATTCTCCAGACCTGTGGAGTCCCAGTGGAAGTGAGAACACAGAGACCAGAAGGAAGTCTGTGCAACCTTTCCAGCTCCACTTTGTTCCTGCCCTAGATGGTCTAGAATGCTATAATGCAAGGTCAATCGGGCAAAGAAGGAAATCGCGTAATGAATGTAGGCTTGTGTTTGTGTCACTTAAAATATCCAAAGTAATAAAGTAAACTGGCATATTTAATCCCTTGGGTCACAGGAGCAGTGTTAGTACCTCAGAGCATGAAACAGATCATATGGCTCCTGACTACTTAAAGTGCCATTTGGAGGTCAATTAATCAGTGCAAATGCAGAATGCAGAGAAAGCCCTTACTTGACAAGCATTTCTACTGCTTTTTTTTTTTTTTAAGAAACTGGAAGAAAAGAATAGAGGTATGATCTGAAAACTAACACTTACCTAAACATGTCTTTCAACTCACTCACTTTCTTAGGTGGGTACTTGGTAGCTTGACTTTCATTTAAGAAAGCCCTCGCATAGGCTAATGGGCCAGCGTTGACCTAAAATACACAAGAGAAAAAAAAAAAACGACAGTGTGGCCAGCATGTAATCAGGAGGAGATTTTGCATTTTTCCTTCTCACTAAAACCTCCAAGGGCTAAGGGGAGAGCAGATATACAATAAGATACATTAGAAACCCAGACCTCACTATCGACTTACCATATTTCTGAGACGTTTGTGTGAAAAATCATTAACTAAAGGGATTAGTCTGATAAAATGATACACCAATAAATTAGTTAATGATTTCTGATGTATGAATATAGGGCTTGGCTGGTCTTAGAGGTTTATGTTAAAGTCCTATGACATAATACACCATTCATATAAATTGAATGTGATTTATTTCTTACATGAAAAAAAGAACACAGAATTCTTTTCACAGCCAATATAAGAACATATCACACAACTGTAGTCAATGCTTGCTCTGCCCCCTTATTGGCCGAGTAACATACCTGCACAGAGACACAGCCCTGCAGCTTCAGCTGCAGCTGAATCATGTCCACATCAGCCGAGGAGCAAAGCTTATGCAGCTCTGCAGTTCTAGCTTTTATTTCGTCAGTAGCAACATCAATTGGTTTTAGATTCACCTGCTGCTCACAGTTGATAGGAATCCTCTTTTTCACATATGGAAATGAGTTTGACGCTATGAAAAGGCAAAGACCAATTTTAGAAAATCATTTAATTGGTGGAACCCAAGGAAAAGCAACACAACCACCTTGTTTACACCGCCTCCTTTTTCTAGAAAAATTCCTTAGGGTGCCAAATAGTTCCTTCTGCTTTGGGTTGAAAAGATAAATTATCTTTATGAGACACCTCTAAGCAATTAGGAGTGACATATGGGGAAACGATGGTTTATTACAAGGACACGATTGTATAAACTTGTAAAATAACAATGATTAAAATTTCAGTTATGTGTTCCTGCTGGCCTATTGGTAGCTGTGTGTATGAGAAAGTACCAAGGCAGACACAAAAGCAACATAAAGACTCCTACTCACTGGTCAAGATGCTCCGGCGTTTACACTGTTCTTCTATGCAGCCTTGCTTTTTGCCCGATAAGGTATAAGGGGCCTCAAAAACAAATCTGTTGATATTATGATTTCTTTCAAACTCTGTCTTCCTTTCTGTGAGTTCTTTGTCATCAAAATAGGGCTTCACGTAGGTGACTTGTATATGAGCAAATTTTGGATCAAGTTCCTTGGCATTTACCTATAAAGAAAGTTGTTTGTCTTTTTTTAAACCGAAATCAATGGAAAGAAAATGGAAGTATACCTTACTGCTTTGAGACCACACGAGAAACACTGGCATTACAATTGTGCTCCTGATGGACTGGAAAACTCTCTGGGGGAGATGGTGGCTGTGTTTTACAGATAGCTTATTTATGACTACAAGGAAGGTATAGAAAACCTAGAGAGATTATAGAAATATAGGAAGAAGAGAAAACACATCTTAGCCTTCAGCAATTAGCATCATCCACATCCACATTTCACATTCTTTCTTTCCTTTCCTTCCTTTTTTTTTCTCTTGAGACAGGGTTTCTCTGTAGCTTTGGGGCCCGTCCTGGAAACAGCTCTGTAGACCAGGCTGACCTTGAACTCACAGAAATCCACCTGCCTCTGCTACCCGAGTACTGGGATTAAAGGCATACACCACCACCAGCCTCCATTTGTTTCTAGGCATATATATTCTGAAAACTGAGATCACAATGAACAGTTTTATAACTGGATTCCTTAAATATTTATTAAATATATAAATCTACTTCAATAGGAAGATATTATAACTATTATAGTTTACACTGGAGCATTAACACAATTTATTTATATTATTTGAGACAGGGTTTCACACTGTATTTCAGGCTGGCCTGGAATTCAGCAGGAATCCACAGTAGCTTTGACTTTACACTTTACCTCCTACTTCAGCCTCTTCAGTGGGAGAATTACGGGTGTGAATTCACGCATGGCTTGATATGACTTTTAATGGCTGAATGAATACATGTGAGTTACTGGTTCATTCCCTTACTAACAGACACATTGGTAATTTTCTAACATTTTGCTATTGCAAGTCATACTTTGGTGAACATCCTTGAATTTATAAGTGTTCTTTTTTTCTGGTTGCTTGCTTTAGGATACACGTTTTTAGAAAAATATTGTTCAGTTCAAAGATTTATATAGCTTTAAGGATTTTAACAAATTACCTAATTATGCCACAAAGCAGCCTATCAATTTAGATATCCACAGGCAGTGTTTGATATCATGAGTAGATATTTTTAAAAAATATTTTATTTTTATTTTATGTGTATGAGAGTTTGCCTACATGTATGTATGTGCATGCTATGTTCGCCATGGTCAGAGTGAACATCACTGGAACTGGAGTTAAAGATGGTTGTGAGTCATTATGTGGGTGCCGAGAACTGAGCCTGGGTTCTTTGCAAGAGCAGCCAGTGCACACAACCACTGAGACATCTCTTCAGCCTCCAAGAGTAGTATTCTTGCCTACATCAGTTTCATCCTAGCCAGCAGAGGAACAGAACACAAGGAACTACAGTGATTTTATGTGGAAGACATAAGAATTTAGTTGTAGGATTGGTGGTATATTCAACTGGTAGAATGCTTGCCTGGCATGTACAAGGTACTTGGTTCAGTTGCCAGTAACAACAACAACAACAACAAAAACCACCACCACCACCAAACACAAAAGCCTAGCACTGCTGCTGGTCATTTCGTGAGGCATTGCAATTCCATGCCAAGCAGTGCTGCTGCTGTCCTTGCTGAAGGTTCCCCTGCGGATTCGCAAATTCTACCCTTTCTCCTTAATTCGAGACAAAACTCGGAATCTGCTTTCAGTGTTTCCCAATGAAATCAGCCTTGTGTCCTGGGTGCTTGTGACTTCCTTACTATCTTTGTCATTTATCAGTCACACCTGTCTGTGTTTAGAAAAAAAAAGAAAAGAAACAAACAAAATCAACACAAATCTCCCTGCACACAGTCTCTGTGTCTTTTTCCTCTCCATATATGCAGGGGGCAGTAACGTCTTAACACCGGGTAACCTCTTTAAACTCCTTCTATTTACTTGGCTCGCTTTGGAAACATTAACCTTTCTTTCCTGTTACACTTATCTTAGCCAAAAGGCTCAGAAATAATTCTCTCACATTTAAAAGCTGGAATTTTCTAGAAAAACCTCAGTCAAAGTAATTATTTAGCTAAGAAGAAACATAAATAGGAAATAAAAGGTCAAGTAGTACACAGAGTAAATATTAATAACCAAAAAAAATCCTTTCTAGCAGTCTCTAGGTCCATTTCTCAGGGATAATCATAAGCAACACTTTTTTTTTCTATCTTTGACTCTATATATTTCCTAAACATGTAGAGATAAGTTTATGTGGATTTCCAGTTTTGATACAAATGTACTTATTAACCCTACTGTCCTGCATCTTGCTTTCTATTATTTAATGACATATTTTGATATTGTCACACTGATATGATAAACCCTTCATGCTGCCAGACATGGTGGCTAACAACACCTATACTCCTAGCACTGTGAAGTGCAAAGAGTTTGAAGCCAACCTAGACTACACATGCAGTTTCTAGCCTGCCTGAGCTACAAAGTGAGACTATCTCAACGCTCTCCCCCGCCAAAAAAAGCAACAATAAAAACACATCACTCTTTTCATTCCTAGGAGACTATACATTAGAAATTATTAGCCAGGCAGTGCTGGCACAGGCCTTTAATCCCAGCACTCGGGAGGCAGAGGCAGGCAGATCTCTGTGAGTTCAAGGCCAGCCTGGTCTACAAGAGCTAGTTCCAGGACAGGCTCCAAAGCTACAGAGAAACCCTGTTTTTTTTTTTCTTAAAAAATATTACTATTATACTTTATTCCTCCCACACAGGTAGCTACATGAGTATCAGGCTCTTTCCACGCTTATATAGCACTAAATTTCTTTAAACAAACTTTTAAAATAAATATAAATATAATAGAAAACTTTAAACATGATATTTTTGGCCCAAAGGACACACACATTTAAGATAGTGGAAGACATTGCTAAACTTCATTCAAGTTGCCTGTGCCTTCAAGCAGATTTTGTTCTTTGGCAAGCACAAAAGAATGGTTTGTTTCGGGTTTTGTTTTGCTTGGCATGGTAGCTCAGGCTCATAATGTGCCTCCCCTCCTCCCAACAAAAACCACACACACAAAACAATGCTTTCAATTTTACTTTTAAACATTAAAAATCAAATTTCTTATAGAAAGGGGCAAAATAGTTGCACAGAACCTAGGAACTACCCTTCTGCAGCTTTTAAACCATCGGCGGAGGACTTGCAACAGAAAATACAACATAAATGCTAGGCAATTGCTTGCTATGCTATATTAGTTAGGGAACAGTTAGAAGGAAAATGTCTTTTGGGGTTGGTAGTGCAGGCTTATAGTTTGAGCACTCAGGAGGTAGAGGCCGATCCTGCATTTTAGGCCTACCTATGTCAGATCCTGTCTTAAAAAATGCTTGGCCAGCATGAGTGTTGTGTGGCAATTCCCTGTAAGGTAAAACCCTCCCTCTTGGTCCCTGAGATACAGACTATTCTAAAGGGAGGTGAAACAGTCCATTCTTCAAAGTGGCTCATCAAAAGACACAATATTCTAGGACATAAAATACTCCATCTTACAGGAAAGTTTCCTTGAGGAAAGAAGGAACTCAATAGCCTTGTAGGGTCCCTGAAACTGGCCATATTCACTAGGTATGTCCTTTGCCAAGCATATATACAGACTGCTGAGAGACATTCACAGACAAACAGCTGCCTGAAAGGGACACTTTCTAATCCGTGGAACTGCCTCCTTTTGGAAGTAGTCATTTATGCTAGGGTGGCCTTTGGGTGATAGAGCTGTCTTGGAGTCATGTCTAGTCTAGCAACTAACCTCTTACCTATATTACTATAAATCACTCTGATCAAACTCACTGGTTCAACAAATTGAACTTTGGTGGCATCCTTACTTTGGCCTCTCATTGGTTTTCTATCTGGGATGCGTAGATGTTTGTTCATGTCTCCCTGGGAATAGTGGCATACAACGCTCGGGTTTTTAGGGGATTCCAGACCAGCCTGAGCCCCAAAGTAAGGGCTTGTCTCACAGCAAAGTAAAATGAAACAACAAAATCCAAAGGTCTGCACCTGTCAAGTACAGATGCAGTATTTCCTGAGCATTTCAGACCCGTGGTTGGTTGATTCCGCGGCTGTAGAAGCCCCAGCTATGAAGGGATGACTGCAGTTTTTTATACAACTAGGATTGGCCTCTTGTATTCCACCTGTGACATCCAGAGTCCTGACAGCGCTTCAGCAGCAGCACGATCGGGCTAGCTTTCCAGAGGCAGAATGAGAGAGAAAGACACCTGTGGGCCAGAGTCTGGCTCGCCCATTACTTCTACAGTGGTCACCATGGGCATGCGCCGTGAGACTCTGTGACTGCAAGGACAGGGAATTCCCTGTTCTCCGTTCAATGAAAAACCACAAAAACTAGGGAAACTTATGGAGAAGTAGAGAGCATTGCCAAATATTCATTTGGACCCTTTCATTGCATCTACTTTGAAAGGTCTTAAGCCTATGTTCAAGATTACACCATTCCCAAGGAATAGAGGCACGTCTAGGAAGTGAAAAGGTGAGATTTTTCTCTCCATCAATGCTGTCTACTTGATTTCAGGTGCTTTGTTGGAAGTTGCTGAGTAAATGTAGCCACAAACTCTACACAGTGGAAGCCCTTTCTCTTCTACCTCAGGAATGAACTCTCATTGTGGCAACTGTTAGGTCGCAGGCATTCTGACTGAGTTCCCAAAGGCTGTCTAGAAGCAGCGGTACATTCCCTACAAAATAGCCTCTCCTGCTAGAATTTTTCACACCTCGTTATGGTAGGGCCTAATGGGATGGATACTATTTGGGGCAAGACCAAAAATATCTCTCTGGAAACCGACTTCATTGGAAATGCAGCCACAGCCCATGCTTGTAATCCCAGCACTAAGGAAGTTAAAGGGGGAACACAGTTGTTGAGTATGAGATCAGCCAAAATCCAAAGCAAAACATTATGGGTTGGGAGCTGTAGTAAAACCCTTGGCAGTCCAGGCATGAGGACCTGAGTTTGAGCACCAGAACCATATCAAAAAGCTGGGTGAGGCACTGCACACCTGTAATCCTAGTCCCAGGGAGACAGAGACAACAGGATCCCTGGGTTTGCTGGCCCGCCAGATAGCTAATTTAGAGAGTTCCAGGTTCAGGTGGAGAGTGGATGAAGAAGACATTCAACAGTGACTTCTACCTTTCACATGCATGTGCTCACATGTGCATGTAAACATATATGCACACAATCCAAATAAGAACAACAACAGTAAAATGTAAGTATGGTCACTTTCATTGAATTAGGCCTATTTTAGCACAATATAACAGCCCTCTATGTCTCCGGATGATTTTAGCCATACAGTAGCCAACTAAGAATCATGCTGTACTTAATATGAGGGTTTTTGCCTAGTCTTATTGTAGCTTATTATGCTGTGTCCATTTGATATCTCTGGGAGGCCTGCTCTTTTTTTTTGAAGGGAAATGGAAGAAGTGGATCTGGGGGAGATGGGAGGTGGAGGGGAGAACTGAGAAGGGCAGAGGGAAGGGATGTAATGTATGAGAGAAGAAAAAAAGAATCATGCTGTAGAGCTGAATGTTCAGCAGCTGAACTGTATTAAAACCCGTCTCTTCTATTATTATTATTAGTGAATGCTTTTAATGTAACCATACAGTCACTTTCTACATAGTAACTCATTTAATGTGTATAAAAATCTCACGAGGATGGTACTATTGACAAAAACCAAACACAGAGGAGTTAAGTGACTTTTCTATCGTCACACCATTAGCAGAGAATGGAGATTTGAGTCCTGGCCTCCATGATTTCAAAGCCTCCATTCTTTCTGTCATTATCTGATAGATTCTACTTCCATGAGTCTATCCCATATATCAGGAGCAACATACTGGGTCTGAAATAAATGAACAATGATTTTCAAATGCATGGCACAAACCTTACCTTGTCTGAATCTTGAATTATTTTGACATTTTCAGTACCAAATTTTTCACCATAAAGTTTCACAAGTCTCAAGGAAATCTCTGAAAGGCCTGTGAGCTTGGGTTCTTTATAGATGTATTCTTTTCCATCTTCTTCTTCAAAAAAAGACTATTAGAAAGGTAAATGAATAATAGTTTACAAATAGTATATGTAAAAAGCATTCAAGGAAAATCTGCATAGCTAGTGACAATATATTTGAATATACTTAATATTTATTAATATTAGTTTTAACATATTTATGCTGGCTAGTTTTACATCACCTTGACATAGCTAGAATAATTTGGGAAGTTGTAACCTCAATAGAGAAAATGCCTTATCAGATAGGCCTGTGGGGCGTTTTCTTAAGTAATGATTGATGTGTGAGGGCCCATCTCACTGAGAAAGGGTACCAACCCTGCACAGGTGGGCCTGGGGTCTATAAGAAAGCAGGCTGAGCAAGCCATGGGGAACAAGCCAGTAGTAAGTAACATTCCTCTATGGCCTCTGCATCAGCTCCTGCCTCCAGGTTCCTGCCTTGAGCTCCTGCTCTGACTTCCCTCGGTAATGGAGCATGCTTAAAGAGCTGTAAGCTGAAATCAACCCTTTCCTCCACAAGTTGTCTTTTATCATGGTGTCCCATTACAGCAATAGAAACTCTAAGACAATATTAATATTTTAATTTTAGTATATTAAATATTGTTAATATTTATAATATATTTATATATTATAAAATTTATATTATTAATAATATAATAACATATTAAAGACACAAGCACATATTCAACCTTCTAACTTTGAATAAGTGAGAACTGTCAAATGTACAAGTATACAAACATATTGTCTGGAAGAGGAAGGTGTAATTAGGACATATTTCTTATTTTTATTAAGTATTCCCATGTTAGGTTTTCTTTCTTCTGTGTGTACTCAAATTCACAAATATATGAACATATTACTGGTAGAAGGAAGAAACTAAGAAGGATATTTTTATATTTTCGTGGATTTTATTAAGAGTGGTTCCCATATATAATGTCTTGTTTATTTTAACAGATTTTGTTTTTTTTAATTATTTTATTTTATGTGCATTTGTCTTTGCCAGCACGTGTATCTGTGTGAAGGTTGTCAGAACTGGAGTTGCAATTACCGACAGTGGTGAGCTGCCATGTGGGTGCTAAGAATTGAACCCAGATCTCCTAGAAGAGCAGCTAGACCTCTTAACCACTGAGTCATCTCTCCAGTCCCCTTCCATGTGTGCTTACTCTGTTTCATATTACAAAGCTTTAACTACTAGATACTTAATATATACTTCAGAAGCTTAACAGAGAATCAAACTGAGGGAGGAATCCATACTTTGCATCCCCAACCAAATTAGACAGGAGAACCAAAGTGAATGAGACCATTACGAAAGGGACTTTCCACTGTGTGAATAGCAAGACAGAATTCCAGAAGCAACAACTATACAAAGGCCATCTAATAAGTCAAAGAAGAACATTTAAAAAGCCAAACAGCTTGATGAACGAACTTTACTAAAGCACACTTACCTGGCCATAAAAGGCAACTCTGAAGAAAGTACCTAAAAGTCGTTTTTTGGTGTGCATAACCTCCAAAATTTTTGTGTAAGCGCCATGAAGAGTCCTATAGACTTGAGTCAGTTTCTGAAAAATGAGAATATACATTTGTGTTTTTGTCAGTTACTGTATCACGACCAACATGCAAGAGTAAAAAACCACCAATGTTTAGGTTTTTTAATGTGGATTTTTTTTGCTTGTTTATTTTATTTTATTTTTGAGACAGGGTCTTGCTATATAGGCCAGGAAGGCCTGGTACTCACTATGTACTCACTTTATTACCAGACCATCCTGGACTATTAGCAAGACCTCATCTCAAAAGTTGCGATGGCCTGAGTTCAATCCCCAAAGTGCAAAACACTTTACATTAGGTGAATATGTGAGTTTTACCTATTTATCTAAAGATTATAATATTTTTCATTTAATTTTTATGTGTCTGAGTGTTTTGCCTGCATGTATGCCTGTACATCACAGAGGTCAGAAAAGGGCATCAGATCCCCTGGAACCGGCTTTATAGTTGCTTGTAAGACACCATATAGGTGCTGGAAACTGATCCCAGGTCATCCACAAGAGCAACAAGTGCTCTTAAGTGCTGAGCTATTTCTCTGGACTGATTTTTAAATTCTTTCAAACTTATTTTCTGGTGAACCAATGAGCTTTATGGGGTTTGTTGACAAGAGTATGGGTGAGATAACCCCTTACTGTAGCAAAAATGACTCAAAGACACCTGCGTCACCAAAGCCCACCCCAGTGTGGCTGCTTAAACGCTGGAGCATCCTGCACAATTTTCAGGCAGCTCAACATGTTGAAGAGCATCTGTTTCAGGCAGCTCAGTTCATCTGAGACTCTTCTAGGCAGCTCAGATGGTCTGATCATTTACGTTGGAGAAGGAGGAGCTTAGCACCTCTGATTAGCTTCAGGGACTTCCTGACACCTTTGAGTTTCAAATAGGCTTTTTTCTGTTTTTGACACAGGGCCTTGCCATGCTGTCTCGGCTGGCCCTGAACTTGAGGCTGTTTTCCCATCCCAGCTCCATAAAGTGGCGGGATTATAGCTGTACATCAGCACACTCAGCGCATCTTGCTCCGACTCTCAAAATATGAATTCCAAGCCATCCTCTTCTCCTTTTTGTACAGTTGTGGTAGAGATTATGATATGGACTCAAAGACTTGAATCCAAAAAAAAAAAAAACCTCTGTCGCATGCACATGGCAGCAGCTGTTCACTACTCTCCTGTAGGATTTACCAACAGTCTTCCCAGCAGGCCAAATCGATAAACAAAGCTTTTCCTGGTATCACGCTATGTTTCATCATCATGGTCAGCCAGCAAATTTAGTCACTGCACTCAAGTTCAAAGAATACAATCATGTTTCCAGGGCTTTCTTGGGCAATACGGAGGTTTGATAGTTTTTACAATCCAAGGGGAAACTTCAAATCTAGACCTGGGGGATATCTTGGCAATAGGGCATGTGCCTAGCATGCCCAAGATCCTGGGGTCCATCCCTGGCACCACAAGCTAAAAGGATATTAATTCTATGATAAAATTCCAATGCCATAATATAATGAATCACCTATTTTCTTCAGAAGACATGAGAGTAAAAAGATAGGAATGATGTTATATTAGAGTTTTGTCAAGACTGAAAATAAGTATATCAGGTAATGATGCTAATGTGTCCATTGCCTACCTCAAATTCACGGCGTTTCTCATAAATGGGAATAATCAACTTGGAAATCTCAGAAATCACTTCGTAACGTTCTGCCTTCCACAAGCCGTCCACACACTGTTCTAGCAGCTCCAGCAAAACCTCCTGCATTCAGAGAAATATTCAGCAGGGTATTAAAATAGCATCAAAAAAATCAACTTCAAATCATTTTAAGTTACTAAAGAACAAACATAATGGGCTGAGTTCAAGCAAATGCACAGAAGTATTTTTGTAAGACCACATCTTTCTCCCTTCCACTTCTGTCTTTGGAAACAGGACCTAGCTACGAAGCCCAGGCTGTCTGTCCTCCAACTGGTGAGCTTTCTACTTCAGCCTCACTGAATGCTGGGATTACGGGCATGTGCCAGCATATACAGAGCTGCATAGCAGGAATTTCTGAATCAAACGCTATGAGTACTGGCAAACCAGAACAATTTCTAAAATATGAAATCAATGGCAACAGTACATTATATATTTTAAAATGTTTTGTTTAAGTGAAAATAGACTTTACTTGCTGATAACAGCATGTTGAATTGAATCTTTTGGTTGTTCCAAATTATGGACTAAGTTGACCTGAAAGTCGAAGAGTGATTTACTGGGGATGGAAAACATGCCAAGGTGGAACAGACTGGGTGGTGAAGGTAGAAGAAGGGCAGTTGGATATCATCAATGAATGCTGTATGCATACATAGAAGTATCATAATGAATCTCTTATATGTATTATGTTTTAATAAAAACATGTAACTAAGTAGAGAATGTATAAATGCCTAACAAGGTAAATTTCACTAAGCTTGTACATGCCCATTACTTTTATTTCATATTGAAACTATATTTGCATAGAACATTAGTCTACATAGAATGTGACAACTTCTCAAGCTATTACAAGTTTTAGGAATGTGTTTTCCATCAGATCTAGGGAACTGATTGGCAAAATAGTCTATTTGTCTCTTAGACAACTAAACTCATTGTCTAGCTCTTATTCCTACGTAGCAGGTGGCAATAACCTATAAATTCATAGCTGGAAAATTAGGTGCAGTTTTGACTTTTATTCTGTTATGTGTTGAACTGTATTTGCCTAAATAGTAAGCTGCCTCAGAATGTGACCTGATTTGGGAAAAGGTTGTTATAGATACAATTGATTAAGATGATTATACTGATACAAAGTGAGTCCTCAAGCCAATATGGCTGGCATCCTTATAAGACACTGCAGGGAAAATACCATGGGAAAATACCTTCTACTATGTAAGGGCACAGCAAGCAGGGGTCATCTACGAACTGGGAAATTTGCCCTCCCTGGACACATTACCCGATGGTGCTTTGATTTTGGACTTCTCATTCTCTAGAACTCTGAGAAATTCATTTCTGCTATTAATCATCTATCCAGTCTATGGTGTTATGTTATAGCAATTGGGTGTTAAAATAGCTTTTAGACAAATCAATTTCGAACCATTTTAGCCATCTAGGAAACTAAATCCAATCTCTTCCTTCACTCATCCTCTGAGCTTATTACCAAGCCCTGCCACTTTTACTTTCCCAGTATTTCTCAAATATAACCCTTTCCCTCCATTTCTGCGTTTATTGCTAAGGCTCAAGACTTCACTACTTTTTTCCCTAACTGATCTTCCTGACTCCAGCCTTGGCACTTCCCAATACATCCTCTATAGGTAGATCACAAGGTTCTGATCATGTCATTGAGAATCTGAAAACATGTCATTACTCAGAGAACAAGGGGCAAGCTCCTTCATGTGGCACACATGGCTTGCAATGATATGGTTAGTGCTTCTATGAGTTCTTTATTCAATAAGCCAAGTGCTCCAATAACAGGAAGGCTTACTAGTAATTCTCCTGAAAAACCCTCTACCCTTCAAGCCCCTCTTTAGAATAGCTTAGGTACTATCCTTCTAGATGTTTTTCCTGGTCCAGATAAGGAAGGCTAGGTACAAATACTTTGTTCCCCACTCTACCAATCAGTGGTGTAAATATTTATAGTTCTACAATATTTGTACCCTGTCTAGGAAGCTGACATTCCAAATAAGCTGTGATTCTTTAAGGGTGGGAACAACCTTATTTCATTGACTGCCTTCTTTTGCAACTCATTATTAATGTGACTACTTGGATAAGTATGTTACTATGGTTAGCATAGTAACATTCAATGGCTACATTGAGAAGTTCAGCAGGCTGGGCATGGTGGCATATACCTCTAATCTTAGAGCTCAGGAGGCAGAGGCAGATCAATCTCTGTGAGTTCAAAGCCAGCCTGGTCTACATGGCAAGTTTCAGGCCAGCCAGAGCTACATAGTGAGATCCTGTCTCAAAATACCAAAAACTCAGTTACAAACTAATGGTGTTTGTTTCAGAAAGTGATAGTTGTCTAATAATGATAAAAAAAGATCAGGGATATACCACTACATAAGCCTAATAGAATAACAAGTGCAGAAAAAGGTATTTAATCTGATACATACAAGTAACATTATACAACTTGAACGGATTATATATGCATTTAGAAATATACATACATAACAACAATGAAAGGAAATGAGGCCATGAATTTGAAAAAGAGTGGGGGGTACACAGGAAGGTTTGATGGGAGGAAAGAAAAGGGGGAAGTGATGTAAATATATTATAATCTCAAAAATATTAAAAATAAATCTTTAAAATTATTATATATCTTTTTTTAAATCAGCATCTGTTCATGATAGTAAAAAAGAACTCTGGGTGGAAATGAAGAGAAGGGAAGTTCCTTGATCTCAAAGAACATCCACTACATACTTAAGGCCAAACACTGTTATTCTAAACCTGGTAACAATGCAAAGATGTACACTCTCACCATTTCTGCTCAGCACCACCCTAGCGGTCTGAGCTAGTGAAATATGGCAATCAAAAGGAAAAAAAGGCATACAGACTGACAAACGTAAAATGTGTTTCTGTGTAGATGGCATGATTGCATATGCCCTTAATCATAGAGAATACACAGATGATTATAGCAAAGCTAACAAGCAAATTTCGTCAGTTAGAAAATAGAACGCCAGTGAGATTTCTATATAGTAGCAACAATACATATTGGAGAATATAACAGAGCAATGTCTAGTAAGTGAAGGCCTATAATTCAAGCTGCTCAGAAAAATAAGAAACAAGGCTTACAAGTTTAAGGTCTGTCTGAACTCCAGAGTGAGTTCAAGGGAAGTTTATGTAAGTGGGATCCTATCTTAAAAAGTGAAAAAGGGCTGGGAATATAGCTGAACACTTGCCTAGTATGTGTGAGGTCCTGGGTTCAATCCTCCCTAACCCCTCAAAAAAAGCAAAAACACAAAAAGTAAGCAGTAGTATTTATGACAGCATTAAAGCACCTGATATATCATTATAATATCTGACAATAATATCTGATAATAAATCTAACAATAAAAATTTAAACCTGAAAACTGCAAAATATTGCTGAGATAAATTAAAAATAGCCTAAATGTTTACTGATTCGGTGTCATAGTGTTGTTACCTGCTCTATTCTCTATATAGTAACATAAATTCAACAAAATTCCAAACACACCTTCAATTTCCAAAAGGTCATTTTTGAGAAAACATGCCTATACATTTTATTCAGCAATTCAAATTCTACAACACTGTTTAAAAAACACTGAGAAAGAATAAAGTTAGAGAGCTAACACTCCCTGAGCTTGCAACGTCTCATAAAACCATGGTAATAAAATAGTATGGGCCCTGTACTCCAGCTCAAACTGAGGGGTGTAGCTGCCATCCCTCATCAAAGAAGCTTATTTTTGTAATAGATGACACTATTCCAGAAAGCCACTACTGGCAGAGAACGAGTGATGGTGGGGTACTGAGCCCCAAGTGATACAACTATACCCAAGGCTCCGGAAATATCAAAGAAAAGGGGGCAGAAAGACTGTAAGAGCCAGAGGACCAAGATGTCTACTGTGAGATTGGGCCTTCCAGCTACGACAGTGAAGCTGCACCCGTGAAAGCTCAGCAACATGGCTGCCTAAAGAAGAACTGGACAAACAGAAATCCCAACTATGGATGGAGGAAATCTCATAGGGCTCCATCCCTAGTTATGACTAATTAATGCCTGCTGGAAGGGAGAATCAGTCTTCTCCAGGGATGAGCTCCCTAATTGGTTATCCAATCCTAAATGGTCAGAACTAAGCACACAGACATAAACACAACACTGAACAGAATCAGCAGGTTACATTAATGTATTCTTGTGCATCTATGTATATAATAATAATAGTTAAATAAAAAGAGGCCATGAAGGTGAGAGGGAATACAGTGAGCAGGGGAGATATGGAAGAAGTTCTATGGAGGGAGGAAAGAGAAAGGGGGAATGATTGTTATATTAATTAAAAAGAAAAAAGTATGATATTGACATTGACTTGTACAACTAGCTGAGTGGTAGAGACAGGGACTAGAAATAGACCATATATGTAAAGAGGTGAGGTTTTGACTAATGTGCCAAAGTAAATGCAAGGACACTAAAGGAAGCTTCTGTTTTTCTCTAAACAACATGGACTGCTTAAGCATATGTCTATAAAAAGTGAACTGTAGGCTTGGGTGGGCGCCAGCCTAGCATGGGCAAGGTCATGAGTTCAAATTCCGTCACTGAAAAAAATGAACCCCTCCCTTCAACTTTGACTGCTATCTTATTCCAAGCTCTAAACATAGTTTAGATAGATTATAGATCAAAATAAAACTCAGACACAAAGTTTCTAGAAGAAAATAGAGGGTTAATGCTATCATAATCTTGAGGTAAAGACATTTTTAAACTATAGATAGAAAAAAATCATTAAAAACTTAAAGTTAGACTTATACACACACACACACACACACACACACACACATTTCCTGGCACACATGGTGGTATGCACCTGCAGTCCTAGCAATTGAAAGGTTGAGGCAGGAAGACCACCAGTTCAAGGTCATCCTGGAGTGAGATCATGCCTCCAAAAGGAAAACAAGACCTTTCTGTTTAACTGGATTAAATTAAGTAAATTAAGAAAATGAAATAGACAAGCCAAGACTGGTAAATAAACACCCATACACATGCATATGCTGTAAAGAGTTAATGGTCAGGATATAAAAAGGATTCCCACAAATCAGTCATAAGAATAGACAGTGCCACTTTTAATGGCTAGAAGACATGTCAACAGTGAAGATACACAAGAGGCCAGGGGAAACATGAAAAGGTGCATTAGGGATGTGTAATAAAAAGTCACGATGTGACCGATACTAATTCATTCCTAATATAATGGTTTAAAAAGACTAGGAACATCAGATGTTAATAAAGATATGGAGCAAGTCATTCACCTAAAATGGTTTAATTACTTTGAGAAACACATTGGAATCCCTTTAAAAGGTAAGTAAATTCGATCTGGATATTCTGCTTCACTTTCGAGTATTACTGAAGAGTAATGAGGACATGTGTCAACAAAAGAAGAACATCTCTATACTGAAAACAATTCAATGTTTATCAACTGGAAAATGGATCAAAATAATTATCATTATGGTGGAATATTACTTAGTAATTAAAACAAACTTTCAATAAACTCTACATTATGGAGGAATGGTGCGGGAGTATTGTCTGTATTCTGTCAATCATGATTTAAATAAATGCTGATTGGCCATTAACCAGGCCGGAAGTATTGGCGTGTCAACCAGACAGGAAAGAGTTCTTAAAGTAAAAAATAAAGAAAGAGAGTAGTTGGTGTGGTGGTACACACCTTTAATCCCAACACTTGGGAGGAGAAGGCGGACAGATCTCTGTGAGTTCAAGGTGTGGTGGCACGCACCTTTAATCTCAGCACTGGGGAGGCAGAGACAGGTGGATCTCTGTGAGTTCAAGGACAGCCTGGTCTACAGAGGGAGTTCCAGGATAAAGATACACAGGGAACCTGTCTCAAAAAGCCAAAAGTTAAAAGTAAAAATAAAAGAAATAGAGGTTAAAATAAAGCCACATAAAGATGGAAAATACACAGAGAGAGAATCTTGATACTGTATGCTATTATGCTCTCTTTGAATTGTTTTAATGCTGAGGAAGGAGCAACAGCTGCTCAAAGATACTTGTTTATAAATGCTGCTAAATTAATCCAAGATAGGTATTTTGAAAATACCTTGACTTCAAAATTGAAGTCAAAAGATATGTTACTTTGGAGAAGAGATTTTGCTTTTGTTTCCACAGGAAATGAGAGGCTGTGGATTCATTCTGAGTTAAGAAAAGTCAGGTTTGATCAAGGAAGACCACCTGAGAAATCTCCGGTAGGAACAGATTGCCCAGATGTCTGAGTTTTACATCCAGAACAGATTCAAGATGCTGACTGAGATTATCAAGCCTCACAGGATACTCCAGTCAGGACTTGATCATAACTCTAAATTTTCTGTAGGTCCCCATAAGATTATCAGTGCCCCCCAACTAGCTGGAAGTAGCCTGGAATACTATGCCCACATTCCCAAAAAATGGAATATGGATATTTTCCTTTGTTTAAAAAAAAAGAGGGGGAAGTGATGCGGGAGAATTGTCTGTATTCTGTCAATCATGTTTTAAATAAATGCTGATTGGCCATTAGCCAGGCAGGAAGTATAGGCGGGAAAACCAGACAGGAAGTAGAGGTGGGGCAATAAGAACAGGAGTATTCTGGGAAGAACGAAGCTCCCCTGCAGTCCTCCCCAGACCACCTAAGAGGCAAGATGTGACCTGTCCTGCTGAAAAAGGTACTGAGCCATGTGGCTAACATAGATAAGGATAATGGGTTAATATAAGCTACAAGAGCTAATAAGAAGCCTGAGCTATTGGGCCAATCAGTTTATAACCTAACATAGACTCTCTGTGTGATTTTCTTTGGGACTTGTCTGCTGTGGGAACTGGGCACGACAGAAACCCCAAGCATGCCCTCATGATACAGAGGAATCTCAACATTAAACTGAGGAAAGGAACACACACACATATACACAAGGAAACACACTGAATAGTTACATTTTTCTGTCTTTATTATTTTTAACAGGGTTTATTTATTTATATTTTATGTAAATGAGTATTTTGCTTACATCTAAGTCTGTGCACCACATGGGTGCCTGATGCCTGCTGAGGTCAGAAGAGGACTTTAGATCTTGTAGGATTGGAGTTACAGAAGGTTGTGAGCCACCATGTTGGTGCTGGAAACAAATTAAACCTGTGTGCTCTGGAAGAGCAGCCAGGGCTCTTAACCACCGAGCTATCTCTCCAGCCCAATAATTTCACTTTAATGACATGAAAGCTAATCTATGATGATGGAAACCAGATGTCAGTGGCAAAGAGAAGCTCTTTTGGAGTTTCATACTACAGTCCAGACAGGACTGGAACTTACTTTATAGCCCAGGGCAGCCTTGAACTTATATCAATTACCCTGCTTCAGACCCTGAGTGCTGGCTGTGATTACAGGCTATACCGCGAGATCAGAGAGTGCTTTTAAAGGGGCACAAGAGAACTTTATCTGCAGGAAAGTATGTGTTCTATTTCTTATTTCTGGTCATAGATTACATTGGTGTATATAATTGTCAAAAGTCATCAAACCATTCCCTTAACATGTGATATATTATATGTTAATATTTGATATATTATATGTATCTTAAGCAGTTAAAAATCAATAGAGAAATACATTTAGAAAAATGAGATTCATATTAGTAGTTTAACTCACACACTTAAATACAAGGACTAAATGGAGAACTACTTTGGTTTTCACTTCTGTGTAATTCTCTCTCTCTCTCTCTCGTGTGTGTATGTGTGTGTTTGCATGTGCATATGTGAATTCAGAGATCAGAAGAGCATACACAATGTCATGTTGTATCACTCTCAACCAAAACATGTTGATATGAGGTCTCTTATGAAACATGAAGCTAATCGCTTTTGGCTAGACTGTCAGGCCAGCAAGCTCTGGTGATCTGTCTGTCTCCCTCAGCCAGAGCCATGGGTTACAGCTACAAAGAGATGCACCCACTTTTCCTCTTGGTGCTAGGGCTCTGAGCTAACTTATGTCTGTGTGCAAACACCCTGTCTGTGTAGCAAACACCCACTGAATGATCTCTCCAGCCCCAGAACTTAGTTGTGTTTTTGTAAGAGAAGGTCTTGCTTTATAGCCTAGGCTGACCCGGAAGCCACAACCATCTTCTTTCCTCTCCCTGCAGACTGCTGGGATAACAGATGTGTACTGCCAAATATGCCTTGTTTTAATGTGACTTCTAAATCAATGTCACCTTTTCCAAAGGTGAGAGTGTGAGGAGGAAGCCCTACTACATGAGCCCAGACAAACTATAACTTATAATCAAATAAAAGTATATATATATTATTGTAAAAAATTCCAAGAAATATGTTTACAAGCCCATCTCTTAGAGTAACTTGAAGCTGCCATTTGGAAGACAAAGCTAAGCTGAAGAATATATATATCTCTTGTGAAATGTTTGACTCTGTTGCCACATACTAAAAAAACCAAAATTCTAAGGGACATTGAAGTCTCAGACAGAGAAAATGGGAAATTGTTTCCTCTCTTCTCCTTCCCTTTTTCTCCCTTGAGACAGAGTCATGTTCTGTAGCTAGGCTATTAAGGAACTAAGTACCCTAGGCGGTTCTCATGGCTATATTCCTGCCTAAGTCCTCTGAGTACTTGGATTAGGGGTCTGAGCCACAGTGCCTAGCATTCTTCCTACAATTTATCTTTGGAGGCAGAATCTCCTTCTGCTGCTCAGGGTAGCCTAGAACTTGAGATCCTTTCTCCCTCTGCCTTCTAAGAATTGGGATTAAAGCATTTGCTGTCATGCCACACTCAGCACGACTGCTATAAAAATAGAAGTTTATGGGATAGTATACTACTTCAGTCTCTGCTTCTGTGTGTTTCTTTCCTTTGCTCATGTTTCCAGCCTTTGTGAATTGCTGCCCACTTTCTATCTATGTTGCTCTGGTCTTCACTTGCTGTTATATCTTCCAGATGTTTATTTCCAACCCAATGTCCCTTTACACAGAATTCTGCATTTCAAGAAGTCTGATTATTTCCATTTTGATAACCTTTCACTTCAAGTTCTACTTTTTTCTAAAATAGCACTCATCAGTAACCCAAACCCCAAAAGACAAATATGGCATCTGTTTGCTTGTTTGTTGTATTAGCTGTTAAGTGTGATAAGCAGGCTACAATCCACATAACCACAGAGATGAGGTATAGAGTAAGAGACTAGGGGTAGGATTGGATCACCTTAGGAAGGGGAAATAGAATAGTTATGGATTTATGGATGGATGGGGGTTACTGAAATAGGAGGATCAAGAAGGAGGGGAAGGAAGGGGGCTAATGGAGGGATATGGGGAGGGACAGCTAAAACTAAGGGCCATTTGAGGGTTGTATATTGAAACCTAATACAGTAGAAGCTTCTTAAAATATATACATAAATAGACGGATGGTGGTGGCACACACCTTTAATCCCAACACTCAGGAGGCAGAGGCAGGCAGATCTCTGTGAGTTTAAGGCCAGCCTGGTCTACAGAGTGAATTCCAGGACAGGCTCCAGAGCTACACAGGGAAATCCTGTCTTGAAACAAAACAAAACAAACAAAAAAAGCTTGGCATTTGGAATTTTATTTTATAAGCAATACCGTTCATTTTAAAATATTTTTATTTCTTCATGGAAGACAGTTTCTTTGCAACATTGTCATGTGTACCTATCATGATAATGATAGCCACTCTCCTCTTCTTTTATTCTCTAGCATGCAAATATAAACTTTGGATAGTTCAATTATATAATGCTTTTAAAGATAATTGCTGGTGTATAAGTACAATACTGTTTACTCATTGCATTATTTAATTATTGTCTGCATGTATCTTCCATGTAAATATATAATTAAAACTTTTTTTACAGTTAAAAAATAAGTACTCATCACTTTTCCTGCAAAAAGCAGCTATCATTTTCCCACAATTCCAAAACCTCTCCTAAGCAGCATTTTTTCTTCTTCCATTCCTAATGGAATTTCCTAAGTTTTTTTTTTTTTTTGTTTTTTTTTTTTGGCAGGGTTTCATGTAGCTCAGGCTGGCCTCCCATACTCTATGTAACTTAAGGGCTTGAAATTAAACTTCTGATCCTCCTGCTTCTACCTTCCAAGTACTGAAGTATAGGTGTGCACCATCTTAACCAGTTTATGTGAAGTTGAGTATCAAACTCAGGACTTATGCATGCAAGGCAAGTACTTTGCCAGCCGAGCTACATGTCTAACCTGGATCTTTCACTATTCTGGCTTATGTCATAATAGTCACACACCTGAACAATTAGACTAGCCTTCTCCCGGACTCTGCCTCCAGTCCCTATCCAGCCACCTGTAACCCACCTCTCATGTCACAACTCTCTTAACTGTCCTTGCTTTACACCTCTGACTCCACAAGTCACGTACTTTTATTATTTCAATGACGATCTCCAGAGTAGAACTTGGAGATCATATTTCATCATTTTATAGCCCTTCTATTAGCAAGTCTATAGACTTGCTCCTATGTTACTGCTTAATAGATCTTCACTGATGAACAACTAAAGCTGTTTTCTATTCATCTGAAGCAGGGAGCCGGATATTTCCATTTGTACTACTTTGTTACATATGTTTTGCCTATTTGAAGTAGAAGACAATGTTATAACTCTAGGTCTGTGGAGTCCTTTGTCATATGCTGGATGGGATCTGGTCACAGATACTGCATTTTAAAAATTACTTTTATCTATTTTCTCTTATGGGTGTTTTGCTGCATGTATTTATGTATACTTTATGAGTGCCTGGTGTCCAAGAAGGCCAGAAGAGGGTGTCAGATCCCCTGAAACTGGAATTACAGGTGGTTATGAACCACCATGTGAGTGCTGGGAATCAAACCTGAGTCCTCAGTAAGATCAACAAATTTAGTCCTCTAAATGTTGCCTTTTAAAACAAAATAATGGGGAGAGTCGCAGAACAAGGTTCTACCCTGTCAAAAGGAATTCCTTTGCTTAGGAAGTTTTATTACTTAAAGCTCACCAACCTTAGTCACTTTTGACGTTAAGTCAGATCTAGTAACTTTTAATACAAATCAATCCTGAAATGGGAAATTTCTATAAATGACAAACAATGCAGGCCTGGGATCTTACTTCACTGTAATGAACATCCATCATTCCAGCGTCTTCTTTCATGGCTCCTTCTTCATCTATATTGGGAGTAATTTTCTTGAAGGCTGAACAGCCACTAGGGAATAATTCTGTGTGGAAAATCAGAAAGGGAGCATATTTATTACAAAAGAAATGTTTGGTAAATAACAGACACCCTTAAAAGGATACACTATTTTTATAACACAAATGACTTTGGGTCAAAGTCATAAGAACAAATTTCAGCCATAAAAGTAATTTCATGTATTACTCAGAAATATTATCACTCTTCTTCCTGCCCCCAAAGAGCCCCAATTCATTGTAAGTTGTGTTTTTGGTACACCATCTTCAATAGCTAGTGTAGATGATTTCCTAGTATAAAAACAATATAAAAATACTCATCATTTGTACATTTTGTCTATCATCTAGACAAGAAGGCAAACACTTTGGGGGTAACAACTGAATGACCTTTGGTAATCATTTCTAGTGTTTCAATTTCACTGAGAGTTGGAAAGGGAAGTCAGTCAGTTATTGGGAGAGACTATCCTAGGATTTACATAAGAGACAGGAAGTGAAACACATGGCAGAGAGAAAACATCCTTGGGGAAACTGGAGCATGAAAAAAACCCACAGACTGGAACGTTAGACAGACCTGACACTACCACAGCTTCACTGTGGGAATTTGGATGTTTGTTTCCCTAGTATTTATAAGGTTTTTTCATCTTCATCACTACTGCCACTACTATAACAAGAATAATAATAAAGGTTAGTTTGTGAGAATTACATGAACACATGTTTGGAATGGAGCCTAGCATGTAAAAAGAACTGAATGAATTATTATTGCTAACTAAGCCCATCAATGTCTTAAAGCCGATTTCTCAAGATAGAATTAAACAACTGCTGTCAGCTGGAGCCCTGGGAAGGGGGGAGTAAATTCCACCTGAAAATAACTTTTTACAACTATGGTCCCAATTGTTATTGTGGAGTGAGAATATAGATGGAGAGAGCTACGTGGTCTTCCTAGAGCCTGGGTTTTCTAGGATCTTGTGATTTGGAGGAGAACAAACAAGGCACACTTTAGATGTGCCTGGTATCAAACTTACATCAGTCCCTCCTGTCTCCGCCTCCCAAGTGCTGAGATTAGGGGTGAGGTACACTCCACCTAGCTTTGACTTGGATTCTTGATCTTAACGCTTCATAGCTACTGCTTTCGTATGCCCATGTGCCATTCTAAAGATGGAACGAGTCCAGGTAGGTACAACCAGTTGGAGTCCATGTGATCCCACGAAAAGAGTGGGAAGGATTTTGGAGGAGGGGTAGTAGTGCTAATTCTTAATAAAATATGAGTGCCAGCCAGAAGAGTAAGTGGTAAGACCTTGAGGTGAGAGCATAAAGGGGGATGACTAGGGGCAAACAAGGAAATGAAGTGCTTTGTGGCAGTTTAGCTGTATGACACTGAGAACAAATACTTGGGAATGGAAGCTGCATTACCCTATAAGGAATGAGAAGAGATGCTATGGGGAAGGACATTACATCTTATGGGCTTCCAAGGGAATCCAAAGGCCTGAAGCTTTGCTTAAAGAGGATGATATGTGGTGGTTCAAGAATGCAGAAAACTTGACTCTTGTCTTCCCTGGGGGAAAGAGTTGTGCCCCCTCTCAGGAAAAGAGCAAAGAATGCCAAAGTCTCCTTAGAGAGGGAGATCCAGAAATGCTGAGGTTCTCAGACAAAAAGAAAGACAGTCTGACTTATCTTTAAGGTTATATTTGGGGACAAGAAAGAGGAACAACAAAGCCCCCATTATCACTGTTTCCACTTGACTTGGCTAAAGGGAAGGGCATGAGAATCTGTCTGCAAGGTGCCTCTGGTACAAAGAGCAAGTGGAAGGCTTGCTGTTTCAGGGTGGGGTGGGGAGGCTGGGGTGGGGGCAGGGTCAACTGTACCCTCCTTCCACTTTCATTTTCTTTTCTTTTGTTCTTTTTTCTCATAGGGAGGGGCAAGAATGAGACAAGGTCTCCCACTGTAGCCAGGACTCCCTATGTGGCCCAGGCTGGCCTCAAACTTCTAACCTTCCCACTCCTGAATGCCGCAATTACAGGCATGAGCCACCATTCCTGGCTTCCTTCTCTCCCCCTTTCCTGGCACTTCAGTGCTTGAAACAAGGAATGGAAGGTTCCAGCAGTGGTCTTTCACTTATGCAGATATCCCTGGGGGCCAGGAAATGACTGACTAGAACAAACTTTGTTTTTATTTCAAAAAGAGTCTAAATGATAGAACATTTGCTTCCAATGTACCAGCTAATTGGCGTTCTATTTCACTGCGATTAAGAATATTTTGTGTAGCTCACTTCAAGAGAAATGGCTTAAGGGCCAGCCGAGGGCATAACAATGGAGGACTTATGTCCTATGTACACCACCCTGAGTTCCATCCCAGAGGGAGGAAGAGAAAGGGGAGAGGAGAAACGAGCTGCAAATATACTGTTTAGAAATTTGTGCTAGAGACCTGTCAGGGATTTACAATGTAAACACGCCTTTTATCTTCCGTATCAATGGACAATTAATTGAAAATAAAGAACTCTAGAGTATCTTTATGGTCACCACTGAATGATATTTAACGCACATTTTGCTTAAATATTGGGTCTTTTCTAGACTTTTCTAATAGTGCTCAGTTGCAGAGTTCTCACAAAGGATAGCAGCTATCCCTTGGGTCAGGAAACTGCCAGAGCGAACAAACTTAATTATTAAAAAAAAAAAAGTCTACATGCTTCTGATGTGTCAGCTAGGCAGCATTTAAGTCCATCTTGATTAAGAATATTTTTACAGTGAACTTAACTGTTTTAGATTAGCCATCTATCTTGATATCGCTCTCATAGTTTAAGTAGCTAATTGAAGGAAGAAGCTGTTTTGGAGAATTTTTTTGAATTGCTAAAGCTGAGGTAGAAAAACCCTGAGGAGTTGCTACTACTGCTACTCTTTTACAATAAGGTTCTCTAAGGAAGTAAAATTTTCCAGGCTCAAAAATAGACAGCACTCATAAATAAGTATATAAACAGCATTCAAATTTAACATCTCTTTGTTTAAACTGAAAAACATCATTTTTCCTCCTTAGGTCTTTGATTTTAGTGAAGGATTAGTAAGCACCTTAAGGGTATTATGAAATAATTCAGTGACAAGTTTGGACCACATCCACTTGTTAAGATAGGTCAGATTGGTGATGAAGGTAGCTGCTTAATGTTTAAACAACTAGAGCAAAAAATGGTCTTTATAAGTTAAGGATGGGCTAACTAATAGAAATAAGTCATTCTTGGTTTTACTTAGACTGAAGGTCTTTGTACCTGTGAACAAAACAAGGTTCTTGGGAAGAATTTTTCTTTTTTTTTTTGGTTTTTCAAGACAGGGTTTCTCTGTAGCTTTGGAGCCTGTCCTGGAACTAGCTCTTGTAGACCAGGCTGGCCTTGAACTCACAGAGATCCGCCTGCCTCTGCCTCCCGAGTGCTGAGATTAAAGGCGTGTGCCATCACCGCCCGGCTCCAAGAATTTGTAATATAGTTATCTATTTTCAAAATCTGAAGGGTTTGTTCTTGATAGGCCTGGACCCCTCACTTCAATGCTAATTAGAAAGCTGGGCTAACCAGAAGCCAGTTTCTCTGGAAAGCATTTAAAGTCACAGTACTATGTTTAAGGTCTTCAGGTCAATGGATTGGGAACTGTGGGTATACGACTTCAAGTTTGGTTTTCAGTGTTATAATTTTAAAAAGATGAAATGAGTCTTATTTTCATAAATCCTTTCTCCATTTTAGAACTACTCATAAAGACTGGGTGTATAGCTTGGTGCCAGAGCACATGCTAACCATGCTTGTTAGCATCTGACCAATCCCTAGAACCAGAAAAAAGGAAGAAAATGAAAGCAATATATGCACTAAAAGGAGAAAATTGGAATACCCTAATTTTTTGGTTTTTTTAAAGTAAATAATTCTTAATTTTTGTTTAATTTAAAGTCTTCATACTTGTGAATAAAACAAGATTCTCAGTAAGAATTTCTTTCTTTTTTTTTTTTTTTTGTTTTTTCAGACAGGGTTTCTCTGTTGTTTTAGAGCCTGTCCTGGAACTAGCTCTTGTAGACCAGGCTGGTCTCAAACTCACAGAGATCCGCCTGCCTCTGCCTCCTAAGTGCTGGGATTAAAGGCATGCGCCAACAACTGCCAGGCAAGAATTTCTAATATAATTACCTATTTTCAAAATCTATAGAGTTGATTCTTAGTAATTCTTAATGAGCCTAGAATTCTATATCAGGTTCATACTCTGTAATCCACCCTAATTTGGAACTCACCATGTAGTTCAGGCTACCTTGGGGTTTTGGCAGTCTTCCTGCCTTAGTCTCCGTGTGTTGGGATCATAGAGCCCATAACCCCTAGCTGACTATACCAATTTGAAAACCTAGATTGTTCAGAACCATTGCAGTATCAAAATATTAATTTAAAATACAAGTAAAATGCTGGAGATATTGCTCAGATGGTAGTATGCTTGCTTTCTCAACATTCACACAGCTCTGGGTTTGATATCCAATGCTGCATGAACTGGGTGGGTATGGTGGTACGTGCCTGTAATACCAGCTCTTTGCAGCTAGAGGCAAGATAAGGAGAAGTCCAAGGTCATCCTTGGCTACATGGCAAGTTTGAGGCTTGCTTGGGCTACATGCGATCCTACCCCGGCCCCAAATATAAATGAAAGGACTGTATAATTTAATCTTTATCATCATGTTTGGGAAGAATATCCACAATGGCCATTATTTTACATGAGGCAATGGGACACTGAACCTTAGATGTGAAATGAAAAACACAGAAATTCCAGAGTTAAAAAACAAGGTTGTGTCCTCATAGTCAAAGCCTGAGTAATAGGACTATATTATGCTGCCTTCGTTTTGCCCTCATGTTATTTGGTTGACTGGCTTGAAGGAAGCAGCAGCTTGAACACTATGATACATAGCAGATGTCTTGATTGCAATCGCCACTGCAAGTTAACTTTAAAACCTTACTCAATTGTTTTGCTATCCAAGTAGTTATAACACGCAGCAATATTATTTGGGACAGAGAAGCACGAGGCTGATCCCTGAATTGGAAATCTTGAATTAGGAATGCAGAGCCATTAATATCCCTCGAGAGCCTGATGCCCATTAGGTGTCACTGCATAAAAATGGCACTAGATACCTAGTCGAGGGACAGCTGTTGGTGAAAGATGAGGAGGGGGAAAGAAGTGATCTGCCTGTATTATGCAGAGCTTCTCATAAGTCCTAAGAAGAATTTAATGTGTGGCTGTCATCCAGGGAGATAGTCTTGGGAAATAAACACTGGGCATCAGGCCCAGCCATGTACTATTTAACTTATTCTTGTAACCTCCTACAGAAACCGAAGCCAAAAATGAGCAATCCAGCTTTCTTTTATAACAATGTCTGTTCAGCACTGAATGAGGCTGAAGGTAAACATATTTTTAAAAACCCCATTCTAGTACATTCACAAGCGTAAGCTGCAAAGGTAAAAATTATTTTGCCAGCTGAGAGTCCTCCCATCTCAGAACAGGAAGGTCTTACTCTTTCGGTGAAGAAATTCTGCAACGAGAGCCGCGACATGGACATAGCACATTGCAGCCTGGAAACAGATAAAGAAGAAGCGTCAGAGCGTGCTCAAAGGAGTTTGAGGAGTCCCAGGGGAACACGATTTTAAGTAGTCACCTCAGAAAAATCTCCATTTTTTATATGAATTTTGGCCATGCTGTCGAGCCAGGTTTTTCTCAGCTCTGGGGTGCTGGCATAAGATTTAGCTAAGCTATACTGGAGGTCAATCAGCATTTCCGGGTCTTTCTCATGCTCCTTCATTTGAGCAGTGGCCATAAGAACAGTTCGGATCCTCTTGGTCAAATCTTTGACTTCTGTGGGAAAAGCAGTTGCCTAATTTCAAAACAAAACAAAACAAAACCCAAATATTTAGCAGCCTTATCAATAAGGTCTAAGCATGATCATGCAGTCCTGGGGAACATACTATGGTTTCTATTCCTTGTTAACTGTTCATGGTACTGCATTGGATGTGGCAAGTCTAAAGTGGCTTTAATTAGTTATTTTAAAAAATATGTAACTAGCTAGGCTTCAAAGGCTTTTGAACTTGAGGGCAATATACTTAAAGCACACAAAAAACATGACCTTTGGAGCCACACTATCTGGCTTTAGATGCTGGCTCCTCCAATCTATATGCTGGATATTTATGGTTTACTTATAACTGACAGCTATCGACAGCATATCGGTACCAGGTACTAAGATGGATACATTATATGTTTTAATTTCTACAAGAATCCTATATATTAAATAATCTTTCCATGCATTTCTACCAATGGGAAAACCGTGGCACAGAGCAGTTGAGAGGCTCAGCCAGTGTGTCCCTGTTGGTGAGTCATGGAGACAAGACCCCTATCCAGGTGATCTGGCTCCAGAACTAGTGCTTGACAGGTAATTTTCCGTGCTGCTAAGTGTGCCCATCTTGCCCACCGACTCTAATACACACCTCAGTGAACACCCTGCTGCTAATTTTCCATTTCCACAAATGAGAGGTTGGAGTTACATCACACTCCAGAGAGACTAAACTCTGAAAGTGTTTCTGACCTCAAGATGGGGATGGGGTAAGTACATGGTGATGGGACTTAATATGAATATAATATATGGTTCTGCCTTTTCGTCTGCTTTAAAAATAATTAGTACAATAATTAATACACTTGCATCTTAGCCCTTTCTGCTTATTAACAGAAACTCTACTTCCTGAAGGAAAGGCTTACCTTAATTTACCAGGGTTTGTTGGTAATGGTGGCCTTAGCAGATGCAACTAAGTCATTCACAAATGAATCAAGGCGAAAAAAGGAGATAGTTCTTCTCAAGGAAAACCAACATCAGCCCTATTCACTTGGAAAACGTCACTAGCTACCTGTATAATATGGCATTGAGCATGGTAACAACTGGGAGGGACATGAATTATTGGAGCGTGAGTAAAATAGCTGAAATAGTATACATTGCTTCTCTGCTCATGGGATTAGTTGGACTGTGTACTGATCCCCTGGGAAGCCAGCATCGCTCCTTGAAAAGCAAACTTTCCCAGCCTGTGAGCAGCTGGCACAGCTCCGTGTTTTCCTCCCTAT
>PVIU01020307.1:0-34825 GCA_004026605.1 Ondatra zibethicus
TCTCTACAGCTACAGTTCTCTATAGCTACAGTTCTCTCTCTACAGCTACAGCTCTCTACAGCTACAGCTCTCTACAGCTACAGCTCTCTACAACTACAGTTCTCTCTCTACAGCTACAGATCTCTACAGCTACAGTTCTCTATAGCTACAGTTCTCTACAGTCACAGTTCTCTCTACAGCTACAGCTCTCTACAGCTACAGATCTCTACAGCTACAGTTCTCTATAGCTACAGTTCTCTCTCTACAGCTACAGCTCTCTACAGCTACAGCTCTCTACAGCTACAGCTCTCTCTACAACTACAGTTCTCTCTCTACAGCTACAGATCTCTACAGCTACAGCTCTCTACAGCTACAGTTCTCTCTCTACAACTACAGTTCTCTCTCTACAGCTACAGATCTCTACAGCTACAGTTCTCTATAGCTACAGTTCTCTCTCTACAGCTACATCTCTCTACAGCTACAGCTCTCTACAGCTACAGTTCTCTACAGTCACAGTTCTCTCTACAGCTACAGTTCTCTCTCTACAACTACAGTTCTCTCTCTACAGCTACAGTTCTCTACAGCTACAGTTCTCTACAGCTACAGCTCTCTACAGCTACAGCTCTCTATAGCTACAGTTCTCTACAGCTACAGCTCTCTACAGCTACAGTTCTCTCTACAGCTACAGTTCTCTACAGCCACAGCTCTCTACAGCTACAGTTCTCTACAGCTACAGCTCTCTACAGCTCGGCTCTGCCTTGTTAAAGTGGTTTCCCGGTAGAAATGGAGCAGTGTTACTTCTCTGCCCCACTCCATTCTGGAAAAAGAAGCTCTCCTAAACCTCATTCAAGAGATTTATTGGGAAGGAGAAATCCAGGGTAGAGACGGGCAACCCACACTGAACAGGCACAGCCTTACATAAGGCTTCTGAGGGGCGAAGTTTTTTCAGGGTGAAGATTATCAGGGTGGGAATTGGCCAGATTTCAGTCCCTGATCCTGGACAAACTCAGAAATTGGCTGGATTTAGTGCTCAGGGATTGGTTGGTTTCATGCTCAGTCAGGGGCAGAGTGTGTTTCTCCTCCAAAACCGATGTTAGCTTTGGTCAGTTAGTAGCTAGTTTCATGCTCTGATTCAAAGCAAAGTTTATTATCAGTCTTGGTAGTGTCAGAAAATGATGAAAATATCATACAATAGCCGGGTGGTGCACTTGGAAGCAGAGGCAGGCAGATCTCTATGAGTTCGAGGCCAGCATGGGCTACAGAGCGAGTTTGAGGACTGGCTCCAAAGCTACAGAGAAACTCTGTCTCAAAAAAAAAAAAAGAAAAGAAAAAAGAGACTTATTCTCAGTTGCCTCCCTACATAACCCATGTGCAAGGAACCCCTTACTGGAGGCTTCTTAAGTGTTGGGTTTACCCGAGAGTGGTAGGCCAGGTCTTTCCAACGTCCCCTCACTCCTGGAATGCCTGATGTCCCTTGCATGGCCTCTCCAAATCCTCAGCTTGGGCCCCAGTGCCATGAATGTCCTTTTGGTTCTTTGACTCTGTTGTGCAGCCCAGGTGATGAAACCATGCCAATGGATGCTTAGATGCTAGACCTCTCCAACTTTTTAGGCCCCAGTATCACCAAGAGCATCCTCAGGTGACAGATCTGACCTGTCACCAAGGTAGGTCAGAAAAAGAAATGGTGGCTTTGGCTGAACTCCCATCTAAGCAGAAATAACCAGAGGAGCATGGAGCATCTCCTGTGCCTTGGATGAGGAAATGCTAGGCCTGCCAGACCCTCCCCCGCATGTCCCCAGATCAGAATCCCACAGAACCAGAAACCAGATCTCACAGGAAAAAATAAAAGCTTCCAAGATGGGCAGTGATGGCACACACCTTTAATCCCAGCACTTGGGAGGCAGAGGCAGGAGGATCTCTGTGATTTCAAGGCCAGCCTGATCTACAGAGCAAGTTCAAAGACAGCCAGGACTACACAGAGAAACCCTGTTTCAAAAAACAAAATAAATCAATAAAACCTCCATGACTTGCCAGAAGAGGTCCTCAAAGAAAGGAGATGCTTGTTGTTTTCCTGTTTTTGATGAGGCTGCTCACTCAGGCAGTCTGACAAGCAGAATGTATGTCTCAGACCTTGGAATAACTCTACAGCACAAACCTCTGAACAGCAGCTCCTCAGTATGAGGGCCCAGAGTGAAGGATTCAGCTTCTGACTTTCTGAATTCGGGTCATTGTCTTGATCTCACTGGGGCCTCTAAATGTTAATCCCAAAAATGGGAGGAGAAAGGTCATTGAACCAGATCATCATGGCCAAATTAATTAACAGTTGCTCTGTAGAGCAGATTGGCCTCAAACTCAGAATTCTGTCTGCCTTGGCTTCCTAAGTGCTTGTATTAAAAGTGTGCCTGGCTTTTATTAAAAGTGTATCTGGCTTTAATGCAAGATATTTATTTGTGTACACAGGCTGCCTCCCCTTAACACAAGGTTCAAGATGTCAGCACTGGATGTGTGGAAGACAAGACTTTTAGACTTTAGTGCACAGGATGGTGGATTTCCAAATGGGGTACTTGGCAGGCAAAGCAGGTAGGGTTAAAGGAGCAGAAAGTAAATCTAACAAGATAGTCCCTCCTGAAACAAAGATGTGATTACAGGGTAACAAGGTAGTTATGACAAGGCAGTCACAGCTGGTCATACAACCTTTTGTAACAAAGGCAGGTTTGCAAGATGGTTATATGATGTCCTTTTATATGTGCGATGCTTTAATTGGTTAATGAATAAAGCTGTTTCAGCCAATGGCTTAGCAGAGTAATGCTAGGCAGGAAATCCAAACAGCGATATAGAGAGAAAGTAGGTGGAATTGGAGAGTGTCTGCCAAAGGAGGACACCTACCAGTCAGTCACAGCCTTGTGGTGATACATAAATTGATAGAAATGGGTTAATTTAAGATGTAAGAGCTAGCTAGAAATATGTCTGAGACATTGGCCAAACAGTATTGTAATTAAAATAGTTTCTGTGTGATTATTCTGGTCTGGGTGACCAGGAAATGATTGAGCAGCCTTTGTGTAGAAAATGTCACACCACCATGGGGCAACCATGTCCACATCAAACCTAGGAGAGCTGGGAAAGGAACTCTAGACACAGAAGAGCATGGCTTCTTACTGTTGAGAAGGAACTCTAGACACAGAAGAACATGGCTTCTTACTGTTGAGAAGGAACTCTAGACACAGAAGAGCATGGCTTCTTACTAGCAGCATCTGCTCAGGTGCACTCTGTTTGCTGGCAGTGAGCAGAGGCATGATTCTTTTTAAAGAAGGCTTCCTGGTTTATCCTTGTTGCACAAACAGCTCTGGCTCTTTTGGAAGGTCCTGTACTTAAATGGGGTTTGTGAGCTGTAACACAACTCCTGCTCTACACGCTACACGTTATGGTACAGTTCACGAGTTGAGCAAGGGCCTGGAGATTGAAACACACACACACACACACACACACACACACACACACACGGACATGGATAACACCAAGAATTCCCCTTTATTGTGTTCCAGGGCAGCTTATATAGAGTCTCATTGCCTAAATAGCCATGCTCTAACTCTCAGCTGCAAGCCCACCAGAAACCACTCCCCTGACATCAGGAACTCCTTAGGGTCTCATGCTCAGAGCAGCTGCAAGCACAGGAAAACAAGTTGTTTACTCCGGCAGGCAGAGGTTCACAGGAAATTCAGGGTCTGGGGGGGTCCAAGTCTCCAATAGTGAGCAGTGTGCTACTAGTTGCTTAATGGCAACAGAGACCCGCTGCGTCCCTGGAACTGGGGTGGTGAGCATGGCTTGCAGAGCTGGTGGTGAGCATACCTCCACCATGTTGAATGAGGCAGAGCCAATTAGTCCTAGACATGCTGCTTAGCATTTTAAGAAGCGCTCCTGGTCAGAAAATGATTACAGAAACACAATAAAGATAGAGTCAAACAGAAATAAACCTCTGAACAGGTCATAGTGGGTTTAAAAAATGTACATAGGCTTGGGAGACAGAGGAAAAAGAGTACAGACCGTTATAAAAAGAAGTAAAGTCTTTAAAGAGTCAGTAAAAGTAAAATTAAAGAGTACAGATAGTCATAGATTAAAGGGGTAAAGAAAAATAAGCCATGTAAAGATGGAAAATCCACAGAGAGTCTGGATTATGCATATTAGTGTGTTTTCTTTGAATTTTTAACTGCAGAGATATATTTGTTCTGGAGGCTGCTAGGTTTAACAAATATAAAGTTATCTTGACTTCAAAATTTGGCTCTAAGGATCTGTTACTTTGAAAAAGAGGCTGTGCTTTTGTTTCCACAGAAGATGAGAACCTGTGGATTCCTTCCAGACTACTGTGGTTTGATGGACCAAGACCCCCTGAAAGGTCACCATAAACTCTAAAAATACTTTACCCAATAAACAGCAGGAAGCAGTTTGGAAAAAACTAAGCCCAAATTCCAAAATATTGTTTATAAATGTTTGTTTTCATTTAAAGGGGGTTGATTATAAGTAATTAATAGCCACAGTCAATTTCTGAAAAAATAGGGAGGATATGCTATAGAAAAGAATACTTTGCATTGGTATAAATCTTGGTTATTGATAGAAATTTAAGGTTGATTTTGTTACACTGTGTATATATGTTTTTGCTCTTGTATATGTTATTATTTTTGTGTAGCTCATTTAAAATGTAATGTATAATTAAGAAATATAGATTAGAAATCCAGTCCCGGAAGCCAACCAAGTCCTGGGACACTGGTGGACCAGGATTGTGCCAGTGACCTGACTCAGAGTCAGCGATCTCCACCAGAACCAGAGTGGGACAGAACCAGCTACCTAGGACAGAGAGTGAAAAAGCTCCACTGAGAGCAGAAGCCAGGAGCAAATCCAGTCCCCAGGAACCAACCCAGTCCTGGGACACTGGAAGATCAGGATTGAGCCAGCAACCATACCCAGAGTCAGCAATCTCCACCAGAACAGGTCCCACTCCAAGCCAGGAATGGGATCCAGACCAGGATTTACAGAAACAGAGCAAAGCCAGGAACCTAGGCCAAAGTAGGCCTGAGACAGCAAACTGCAAGGGAGCAGAGCAAGGCACAGGAGCGCTGAGCTATCTCCAGGAACACCAAGTAACCAGTGGGGTAACTAGAACTGTGACACTGACTGTACCATGAGGAACAACCATATAAGATTTGGATTCACTGGCACCTAGAAGATTATTCAACAGAATCTCAGACAGCCCCAACCACACTTATTAGAGGAAAAGATGAGTAGAAAAGGTAAGATAACACACTACACCAAAAAGAGCAACACAACACCAGTAAAACCTAAAGACCCTACAACAGCAATACCTGAACAACCAAATATAGATGAGCCAGAAGAAAATGGCCTAAAAAATAACTTCAGGAGAATGTTTTGAAATTCTTAAAGATGAAATGAGAAATTCCCTTAAAATTTTTGAGGAAAAGACAAACAAAGAATTGGAAAACTGTAACAAGAGGCACGCGGGCCTGCTTTTGGTCCCAGTGGCCACCTGGCTCCCGCTGCCCGGTGCCTTGCTAGCTTATACCCGAAATAATTACACAGAAACTGTACTCATTTAAATACTGCCTGGACCATTATCTCCAGCCCCTTATTGGCTAACTCTCACATATTATTTTAGCCCATCTCCATTAATGTGTATCGCCACTTGAGTTGTGGCTTACCGGCATGAGTCTAACCAGTGTCCATCTTGTGCTGGAGAAGCATGGCGTCTGCCACACTGCCTTCTCTCTCACAGCATTCTGTTCTGTCCACTCCGCCCACCTAAGGACTGCCCTATCAAAAGGCCAAGGCAGTTTTCTTTATTCATTAATGGTAATCACAGCACAGAGGGGACTCCCAAATCATCCCTGAGGACCCTCCTACACCAGAAAACATCAGGAAATCACTTTTAAAAAAACCAAGAAGAAGAAATCAAACATATGACAAACTATTCAGGACTTGAAAACTGAAATAGAAACAATAAAGAAAACACAAGCTGAAGGAATTATAGAAACAGAAATATAGACATAAGTCAGAAAACAATCCCACACAAGTTTGGAATTATGATTAATAAAAGGGTTATTTATTTAAGCGGAAAACTTACAGATCACTGTCCTAGACAACAGCCCTCTGTGCAACCATGAATAAAGTCTAGTAGCCAGAAGCAGAGCCGGAAGCAAGAGAGAGAGAGAGAGCGCAGGGCTACCTCTGCTTTGTAAGGCAAAAGAGACCATGCCCAAATGGGCTGGTATCTTAAAGGCTATTAGCTGAAGGAGCCAAAGGAGTTCCCGCAGCACCTCCCCTTCTTGTTTAAGTAAGAGAGTTCCATACCTGATACAAAACAATATATACTAGAAACAGATATCAAGTATAAGATTAGAATTACAATCAGCATAAACAATATTAAGCAAGGAACATATGCTAAATGTTTTAATAAACATTCTATCCTAAGGAGTCGAAGTCTTGTATTGCAAATGGCTTGGCTAGATCATAAGAGGACAGTAACTACGACTATCTAATCTTCAACCCCATCGAAGGCCTGAGAAGGGAGATAACATTACGTGAGCAGGCAGGAAGTACAATCAAGTAGCTTCCAAAGTGCCATGGACCGGCTCAGGGGAGCCCCTCAGACCATGGGAAAATCAGGGTCTTGGTACCAGGAAGGCACAAGTTAGGCAAGTTACAGACAGACACAACACACAAGGGAGTGGTTGGAATCTGCTGCAACTTTACTGAATTCATGTTGTCATTATATAGTATTCAAACAAAGAACAAACCAGAAGGTCATGTATCATTACTTGGCACAGTATGAAAGCTTCTTTTAGTCACATCAGCAATTTTTAAGAAAAGCATAATAACAGAAACAGGTGTGAGACATAACACGTCCTTAGAAGGGGAACTCTTGTCCTTGGAAACAAACTTCAGACAAGTGGTTTCATTTTATCTAGGAATAGAAAGTTTCTGTCTCATATTTGCTATCATGGCCCTTCTTTTTTCTCGCCCTTTCTTTATCTCCTCTAGTGACTCTGCATCTGCTGAAATATACTTCTTTGTACTTTCTTATGTAGCAAACACCATGGGGGTTAGGATCTAGCAAGCCTATTCATAAATGGTAGAGCTAAATAATTCCGCTTTTGTCCCTCGTATATCATATACTTATGACTATCATCTTCATATCTTCCTGTGTATGGAATGGGATCATCTGGTGACTCAGTTGTACTCCTGGGTGGTTCCCACCATATATCCCTGATCCTAAGCTTTATTAACCCATGAGCCTTACGTGTTAGAATGCCCAATCTTGCAAGGGATTTTATCCTAGTTTCTTTATTCCCAGAATGGGGGTTTCCTAACAACATCTGGATCTTAACCTATCTTTTCCCCAAATCATCAGTCCTATTTAGGAAAAGTTCCTGCTGCTGTAACTCATCCATAATATCCCCCCAGTATTTGCACAAGGGCTTGAAACACTGGAGGCATCTTGAGCACTGTATTAGTATCATTATCAGAATTATCAATCCCAGGAACATCAAGGGGTTCTCTGGTAAAATTATACGTTTTGGCCAAGTATAGTGAAGAACATTATCAGGAAACAGGAAAGAATAGCAGAGGCAGCTAACCATCTATGACAGCCATGAGTATATAATCTTGAGTTCAAGTTCATGACCTGAGCTGATTGCTAAGGAACCACCAGAGGCCTATCCGCGAATGGCACAAACCCCCCAGCCTGTGTCCTCCTGACCAGAGGCATCGTTGTCACACAGGCGACCGCTGTGGGTGTGGCACCAAAGCAAGCAATATATGACAGAGACATTTAGCTACCTGAGCAATCACCCAAAGTCTCATTTTTGCAACGTTGAAGCAACCAACTTTGGCTATGGCCTAGTATGATTGACAGACCATTTTTAGAGGCAGGAAATTTTTCAAAACTGTCTTATCCTGTCTTGGCAAGATTTGATAGTCCTGCTTATCCATTTCCAGATATCATGGAACTTGTCAGTGGTTGAGGCATTGTCAGTTCCTTTCCCAAAGGCCAGTTTTGCCAAGAAGAAAACAAGCTCCAAGTGGAGTGTCTTTGGTGCTCAACATTCTCTCAGGAATAGATTGGTGCTGTCAGAAGTAGGCATGTCTCATGTCAACAGAACCCTAAGTTATTTAAATGCCATGTTCCACAGATCCTTGAAGTGGTTGAAGAATACCTATCTAGACAGAATACAATCTCCATGTATCTAAAGAACCTAATTGATCTGACTGTATGTACAGCAAGCAAGAATAACTACTGACCTATAATAATTAATACCCATATAACTTAAAGACTAAAACTTCATGTCAGAATATTAAATAACCTGTAAACAAATTACAACAAATGAGGACAATGACCTCAAAATGTAAACAATATGTAAGTATCTTGATCAGGGGTAGGAGTAATATATAATGCAATATGAAAATATATCCTAAAGGCTGTATCAATATACAAAATGTCCTAAACAGAGATAATAACATACATATCTACAATCTGAGAAAATAACTTTGTATAGGTGTACAAATAATGTAAACGAAAGTAACAAATGTAATTTGAACTTGTATCAATATACAAAAACTATACCAATGTAAATTATCTATGAATAATAGCTCACAAGTATTCACTCTATTACCCACTATTACTATCTCCCCCTTTTTTATTTTTTTAGCAAACATAGTTTTTGCCAGGCAGTGGTGGCACATGCCTTTAATCCCAGCACTTGGGAGGCAGAGGCAGGTGGATCTCTGTGAGTCTGAGGCCAGCCTGGTCTACAAGAGCTAGTTCCAGGACAGGCTCCAAAGCTACAGAGAAACCCTATCTCTAAACCCCCCCAAAAAAACAAAACATAGTTTTCACCCCAACCCTCTATCTAATACAAGTAATAATCAACAACTCCTAAACAGTGTTCCCAACCCTATGGACAAACTTTTTTTGGGATAGGGAGCGTTGTCTTCTAGAATTGCTTCCCGCAGTCATGGGGGCTATGTTCTCTTAATGAGATCCTGCAAAATTAAAGTGATGGTTAAGTTTCAAAATTATTGTCTAGTATAGTTGCAAACAATTTTTTTTTCAAAGTTCTTATTTGGAGTTCTGGCCAGAATATGAGAAGGTGCACCATTTCAGCAGCTGGTACCCAAATAAAGAAGCGGTCTTATAGTAGCGCTGTCTGCATCATGATGCCATCTCATCTAGGTGGAGTGGTTGCTGTGGGGTCCCATCTTCTTCCTGGAAACTTGAACGATTACTGCAGGAAAAGGATCTGTAGGAAAATCTATTGTTCATCATGAAAAACTTAAACATCATTCATATAAACATACATTCAATGAAGAATATGATATAGACAAAAAAAGCATGGAGAAAGTAAAAATTTTTCCTAGTCTTTTTTCTGTTCCATACCAGATGGCTCCGGATATGAGACAGAAACTCTGAATGTTCCTTTTAACAAGCTTGGATTTAGATAAGTACAGAGCCATTGTCCAACTCTAAAACCAGCTGAATATATTAATGTGTGTGTGTGTGTGTGTGTGTGTGTGTGTGTGTGTGTAAATGTAAGTGTAATCCATACCTGGATTCATAAACCATATTCTGTTTTCTAGATGCTCCTTAGTGGATAGTTATTTTTTTTCTTCTGTCAGCATTCAAACATCCAGGGTCTCTTGAATATTTGATGATGTGTATTTTCCTCCAAAGATAAGAGCAGAACCCTGCCCCAACCCTATATGGCTTTCCTTACCACCTGTATGGTTGTCACCATTGTGGATGAGCTGTCATTTCTCTGTTTCAATAGGTTTCTCCTTTTCAAAGTAAATCTTTATTAATTTTGATGGTATCCATAATTTTTCTTCTCCTGTGGAAACAAGAGCGAAACCCCTTCCCCAAGGTAGTACATCTCCTGGTTTCCATTGTGAGGTCAACACATCCTTGAAATATATTGGTTGATTCAATTCAGAAGTTTTTTCCATTATCCAATGCCTCTCTGCTGCTGTTGTTCCTTTCTCATTAGCGTTAAGAAAATTCAAGGTTCGCTGGGCGGTGGTGGCGCACGCCTTTAATCCCAGCACTCGGGAGGCAGAGGCAGGTGGATCTCTGTGAGTTCGAGACCAGCCTGGTCTACAAGAGCTAGTTCCAGGACTGGCTCCAAAGCTTCAGAGAAACCCTGTCTCGAAAAACCAAAAAAAAAAAAAAAATCAAGGTTAATAAAGCGTTATGCAATCTATTTCTGGGGGTATTTTCCACCCCTTTCTGTTTGTTCAGCATATGCTTTATAGTACGATTTGAACTTCCTATATACCTGTAGGATTATTTGGTATACATGTAATGGTTTTTTTTATTTTAATAAGCAAAAACCCATTTCACTTTTTTAGATACATATGCTGGACAATTGTCTGTCTTTATTTGTGCAGTTATACCCATGATGGCCATAACTTCCAATAAATGTATGATGATCAAATCAGCCTTTTCTGAGCTCAAGGCAGTTGCCCATTGGAAACCTGAATATGTGTCTATGGTGTGGTGTACATATTTTAATTTACCAAATTCCGTAAAGTGGAACACATCCATCTGCCAGATTTCATTCCTTTGAGTACCCTTTGGGTTACTCCCTGCAGGCAATGGTGTTTGATTATAGAAAGAGCAAGTAGGGCATCTCTTTATAATCTCCTTAGCTTGTTGCCATGTAATAGAAAACTCTTTCTTTAAACCTTTATTATTGACGTGATGTTTTTCATGAAATTCTGAGGCCTGCAACATGCTTCCAATCAATAATTGATCAATTTCTGCATTACCCTGTGCTAGAGGACCTGGCAGACCCGTATGGGATCAGATGTGTGTTATGTACGTAGGACAAAGCCTATTTGCACCTGGATAAACAATGAAGTCAATTCTGTATCATCTGGTATGAATTCAGCGGTTTCAATATGAAAGATAACTCTTTCTGCATATTATGAATCTGTAACTATATTGAGAGGTTCCTTAAAATCCCTTAGCACCATAAGAATGGCATATAATTCTGCCTTCTGGACAGAGTTATAAGGACTTTGTTCCACCTTACTCAATTCTTCTGATTTGTAACCTGCCTTTTCTGTTTTATTTGCATCAGTATAAAATGTTTGGGCTCCAGTTATTGGAGAATCACTTATAATTTGAGGAAGAATCCAAGAAGTTCTCCTTATAACGTTAAGTCTATTTGCTTTTGGGATAGTTGCTATTAATTTTTTCCAAAAAATTAGCACAAGCTCTTTGCCATGGTTCATTGTCTTCCCATAACTTTTTTACTTCATCAGTAGTGAAATGCACTATAATTTCTGCTGGGTCTATCTGGTCGACCCCCAACCAGCAGGAATACTACCACACTCAGGATTCTTCTTGTATCACGCTTTATTTAGAGAGCCCCTTAATTGAAAGTTTTTGCGGGGAGAAAGGAGGGTGCAGAAAGGGAAGGGAGTGCAGAAGTGAGAAGGGAAGGCGAAGGGGACAAAGGGGCGAAGGGGATGCGAAGGGTTAAAGGGAAGGGAGCGAAGGGGCGAAGGGGGAAGGGAACGAAGGGGAGCGGAGGCGAAGGGAAGAGGGCGAAGGGGAGCGGAGGCGAAGGGAATGGGCTCCGAATGGAGGCTGCTTATATAGGGAAAAAGGACACGATTCATACCTCAATTGGCTGCAGATAAACCTGTTGGCACCAGGACCCTCAGGATTGGTTAGGGACCCCAAGGTTGAAGCGCATTCGGGAAGCACCTGGACACTCAGTCCTGGAGCATTGCCAAATATGGAATTGTTTACCTCTGGACTGCCAGGGTGAAATCGCCATCTTGTAATGGTGTTTTGCCTGCGGCTCCCTCCAGGTCTATACCTGCTAGTTGACAAAGTCTCAGTTTACCTTTTATAATCAATTCAGAGAATTTTTCCACATAAGTTTTTAATTTTTACTTGGTTTATGTGGTAAAAAGATCCATTCTAAAATAATATCTTCCCTATGCATTAAAATTCCCATAGGAGAAATTCTGGAAGGCAATATGACTAGAATACAACTAAGATTTGGATTCACCCTATCCACACGTGCCTCCTGTAATTTTTCCTCAACCGTTGTCAGTTCCTTTTCTGCTTCAGCTGTTAATTCTCTGGGACTATTCAAACCTTTATCACCATCTAAGGTTTTGTTTAAATGAATTATTAGATCAGGTGATATCCCAACAGCTGGTCATAGACTGGAAATGTCTCCTAACAATCTTTGAAAGTCATTAAGAGTCCATAACCGGTCTCTCCTAATTTGTGCCTTTTGTGTTCTAATTTTCTGTAAGCCTATTCTGTACCCTAGGTAATTAACAGAATCTCCTCTTTGAATCTTTTTAGGAGCAATTTGTAACATGAGGGCCGGCTTATCAGAGTTTCTGTCCTGCCCAGTCCCCCAGCCGTTTAGTCCCAAAGAAAAATCACACAGAGGTCTCCATAAGATATAAAACTGATTGGCCCATTAGCTCATGCTTCTTATTAGCTCTTGTAGCTTATATTAACCCATTATCCTTATCTATGTTAGCCACATGGCTCGGTACTTTTTCAGCAGGGCAGGTCACATCCTGCTTCTTCGGTGATCTGGGTAGGAGTGCGGGAGGAATGGGCTTCCTCCTTCCCAGCATTCCTCTGTTCTCATTGCCCTGCCTGTACTTCCTGTCTGGTTGACCTGCCTATACTTCCTGCCTGGCCAATCAGCGTTTATTTAAAACATGATTGACAGAATACAGATAATTCTCCCGTACCACTTCCCCCTCTTTTGTTTTTTTTTTTTTTTAACAAAGGAAAATATCCATAGTCCATTTTGGGGGAATGTGGGCATAGTATTTCAGGCTACTTCCGGCTAATTGGGGGTGCTGATAATCTTATGGGGACCTAAAGAAAATTTACTTATGATCAAGTCCTGATTGGAGTATCCTGTGAAGCGTGATCATCTCAGGCAGCAGCTTGAATCTGTTCTGTATGTAGAATTCAGACATCTGGGCCATCTGTTCCTACTGGAGATTTCTCAGGTGGTCTTCCTTCATCAAACCTGATTTTTCTTAACTCAGAATGAATCCACAGTCTCCCATTTCCTGTGAAAACAAAAGCAAAATCTCTTCTCCAAAGTAACATACCTTTTGACTTCAATCTTGAAGTCAAGGTACTTTCAAAACACCTATCCTGGATTAATTCAGCAGCATTTATAAGCAAATATCTTTTAGCAGCTGTTGCTTCTTCCTCAGCATTCAAACAATTTAAAGAGAGCACAATAACACACAGTATCAAGATTCTCTGTGTATTTTTCATCTTTACGTGGCTTTACTTTAACCTTTATTTCCTTTATTTTTACTTTTACTTTTTGAGACAGGTTCTCTGTATATCTTTGGCTGTCCTGGAACTCCCTCTGTAGACCAGGTTGTCCTTGAACTCACAGAGATCCACCTGCCACTGCCTCCCAAGTGCTGGGATTAAAGATGTGTGCTGCCACACCTTGAATTTACAGAGGTCTGTCTGCCTCTGCCTCCCAAGCTTTGGGATTAAAGGCGTGTGCCACCACTCCTTGAACTCACAGAGGTCTCTCTGCCTCTGCCTCCCAAGTGTTGGGATTAAAGGTGTGTACCACCACACCCAACTACTCTCTTTTTTTTATTTTAAGGACTTTAACCTTTAGCCTGTATATATTTTTAACACAATGTAAACCATTTAGAGGTTTTTTAATCTCTCTTTACTGTATATCTCTCTTTTTCTGACTACATGAGTCTTTAATTTACCAAGCAATAGGGTAGGATAAAAGCCGTGGCTTTGATGGCTGGATCCAGCCCATTTCTTAGCTTTCTGCAATTCCAGCCTTATGGCTGAGGTACCGACCAAGCCATGTTCACTGCCACAACTCAATGGCATTTCAAGGTCCCTGCCAGCAAGCAAGTTACAGTAGTGTGCTCAGAAACCACACTCAGATGCTCCATAGTCTGATTGCCTGCCTGAAAGAGTCAGAGTTTGCCCTGGCAGGACAGCCCAGAAAGCTGGCATTTTAAAACAGTGCAGCTTTTTTTCCTGCTATGGCTGAAAACCAAAAAGCATGTGGTCAGCTTTTCATCAACACTATGTAAGTGTTTTGTGGCAGGACCTCTTAAAGAGCTGCAGGGTTTTGTAGCTAAAGCTGAGTCAGGAAGCCTCTCTTAGATGAGAGTGCTTGCTTGCCTCTAGCAAGCAGAGTAGACCCGAGAAATTGCTGCTACCAAGAAAACATGCTTTACTCTATTCTTTCCCAAGCTTTCTCAGGCTTTCTGTGGATGCAGTTATCCACGTGGGTGCCATTCTGTATCATGAGGGTCGACTTATCGGGGTTTCTGCCCTGCCCAGTCCCCCAGCCATTTAGTCCCATAGAAAAATCACACAGAGGTCTCCATAAGATATAAAACTGATTGGCCCATTAGCTCACACTTCTTATTAACTCTTGTAGCTTATATTAACACATTATCCCTATCTGCGTTAGCCACATGGCTTGGTACCTTGGTGCCATTCCCAGAGGAGACATTATTCCTAGAAATTCCTTGCCTACAATCCCTTCTCAGGTGTCCTATTTTACCACAATTAAAACATTTGGCAATTTGATGTCTCCTCGTTGCTTTGGAAATTGCTTCTCCTACCCAAGATTCATCATTATAGTCAAATGTCTCAACATTCATTGTATGCTGAATCCATTCATCTATAGGTGCTGATCTAAACCTTAAAGGCCTAATTATCTTTTTACATTCTACGTTTGCATTTTCAAAATCCAGAGATTCAAGAACTATTCATCTAGCTTCTTGGTCTGTTACTCCTAATTGTAGAGCCTTAATTAATCTTTGTAAAACATCAGTAAAGGGTTTTCTCTGTCCTTGCCTAACCCTGGTATATGAGTCAACCCTTTTCTCTAGTTCTTGAATCCTATTCCAAACATTCAAGGCTGCTTTGTGGCATAGGAACAATACTTCTTCATTGTAAAGTGCTTGGACCCATGGGTCAGCATATGGTCCTTCACCAAGAATTTGATCTTGGGAAACCTCAAGACCTTTTGCTTTTCCCTGTTGTTCTGTATGTTTGGATTCTTCTCTGAAATTAATTCCAAACATCAGTGAAGGTCCATCATCCAGGACTGCTGAAACTAACTGAAAAATGTCATGGGGGGTTACCCTGACAATAGAAGCCCAGGTCTTTATCATCTCCTTAACAAATGCAGAATGAAAGCCATAAATTATGACAGCTCATTTAATTTCTTAGATCATTCATTCCTATTGGTGTCCATCTACCTTCTTTGGCTACCTTCAAGCCTTTAGAAGTTGATGCTTTGTCAGAGTCAATTACAGGGTAGGATGCTAAAACCCTGGGTAAGCCAGTTATGACAGCCACTGGCGATGCTGCATCCTGTCCTTGTGCCTTCTTTCCCTGTTCATCAGCTCCAATAATTTTCTCAATCATTTCAAATCTTTTTATCATTGTTTTTTGTAAAGCCTGAATCTCCTGACCTGTATATATTTCTAGTGATTTCATGGAGGCATCAAGTCTCTGGTCCTCATTCTGGACCTGTGATTCCAAGGTTTTAATGTTCTCCTTTAAAGATAACATCTCCTCCTTGGACTTTGCTTGATTATCATGTAGATTGCCATCCTGGAGGCACATTCTGTCTGTTACTTTATCAAAACTTTTTGATAAGTTTTGAATATCAAATTCAACAGTATGAATTCTTTCAGATAACTTCATAGTACTCTTAGATATGGAGCCAATTCTATCTATCATAGTATCCACTTGTTCAGATAACCTCTGATTTTCGATTATTTTAATCCTGTCAACTAGGTGTTCATTATTAGTCCATAAAGATTGTATCGTTCCTAGGAATGCCATATTCTTATCTTAATTCTATCATTCTTAATGATAGAATATGGAGAAGAAAACTGAAACCTAGTAACCAGTAAATTGAGATATCCCCATAGTCATATAAGCCTTGTATAATATAATCCATTGTATTAGTAAAGAAAGCAGTAAAAGTTGCTTTGGAAATGAAAACTGCCATATTCCCTGCTATCCAGCAGGTGGCACTGTTGCCAAGTCACGACTAGAATCAATGCAAAGGTGACAGAAATGTTCCTGTTTCAGTGTCCGCCTTGGTATTTGTTAAAGACTGGGAAATATGAGTTGCTCAACAAAGTAAATATAATTAAATCAATTCCATACATGGAACCAGAAACCCAGAATCCAGGGGCAGAGAACCGCAACCCGGAAGCCACATAAGCAAAAAAGAGTTGCCCTGAGGGGCTGCAGCACTCACTGCACTGCAACGGGGATTTAAAAACTGCTCAGGGAAGAGCAAACCAGGTGGGGAGAGACTGTCCGAGCCTGTGGAGCCTGGGTGGGGTGGAGTTTAAACGTGGGTGCCAGGTGTAGATGTAAATCACAAAACAATCCCACACCAGTTTGGAATTATGATTAATAGAAGGGTTATTTATTTAAGGGGATAACTAACAGATTGCTGTCCTAGACAACAGCCCTCTGCGTGACCAGGAACAGAGTCTAGTAGCCAGAAGCAGATCCAGAAGTAAGAGAGAGAGAGCAGGGCTACGGCTGCTTTTTAAAGCAAAAGAGACCATGCCCACGTGGGCTGATATCTTAGAGGCTATTGGCTGAAGGAGTGGAAAGAACTCATGCAGCACAGAAATCATGAGAAAAAGATCAGGAACCACAAATGCAAGCATGAACAGCAGAATACAAGAGATGGAAGAGAGAATCTCAAGGGCTTAAGATAGAATAGAGGAAATAGTCTCATCAGTTAAAGAAAACATTGTCTAACAAAGGTTTAACCCAAAATATCCAGGAAATATGGGACAGCATGAAAAGGCCAAATCTTAGAATAATAGGTATAGAAGAAGGAGAATAAGTTCAACTCAAAGGCACAGAAATTTTATTTAACAAATCATAGAAGAAAACTTTCCTTACCTAAAGAAAGATATGCCTATGAAGATACAAGAAGCTTACAGAACACCAAATAATCTGGATCCAAAAAAAGTCCTCTCACCACATAATAATCAAAACACTAAACATACAGAGTAAAGAATGAATATTAAGAGCTGTAAAGGAAAAGGGCCAAGTAACATGTAAAGGTAGACCTATCAGAATTACACTTGACTTCTCACTGGATACAATGAAAGCCAGAAGGTCAAGGTCAAGCGTTATGCATACATTAAGAGACCATGGATGCCAGCCCAGGCTACTATACCTCTCAAAACTGTCGATCACCATAGAAGGACAAAACAAGATATTCCATGACAAATCTAGATTTCACCAATACCTAGCCACAAACCCAGCCCTACACAAAATACTAGAAGGAAAACTCCAACCCAAGGAAGATGGCTACACCAACAAAAACACACACAATTGATGATCTCATTACAGTAAATCCCAAAGAAGAAAAAACCTCACAAATTAACATTACCAATGATGAAAACTAAATTAACAAGAGATAGCAAGCACTGGTCATTAATATCCCTTAATGTAAATGGACTCAACTCACCTATAAAAAGGCACAGGCTAACAGATTGGATACTAAAACCAAATTCATCCTTCTTCCGCATACAAGAAACGCATCTCAAACTCAAAGACAGACATTGTCTCAGAGTAAAGGGCAAAAAAAATACCAATCAAATGGACCTAAGAAACAAGTGGGTGTAGCTATCCTAATATAGACTAAATATCCTAAAATAGACTTCAAGCTAAAATCAGTCAAAAGAGACAAAGAAAGTCACTGGAGCCTGCAAATAATAATAAAAGGAGTCACTTCGTGGGTGCAGAACATGCTGCAAACTTCTAGGTTCACACAAACTATCCCCTGGGAATCCAGGCAGCATCACACTGTCCACTCAGATATGGTCAGACCCTTTCTTTAGTTACAGGAACTAAGAAGCCCGTCAAGCAGACTGGTATTCGGTTTCGGGAGCAGACTTTCTCAGACCACCAAGCCCAAACCATGACATGGAGATTTATTATTAATTATGAATGATCGGCCTTAACTTAGGCTTGTTCCCAACTATTTTTTTTTACTTAAATTAACCAATTTTTATTAATCTTTGTGTAGCCCGAGAATTGTCCCCATCTTCTGTGCTGCTTCCCGCTTCCTCTGTCCACCCGGCTCCCCCTCTGTCCCTGCCAGCCCAGCCTGACTACGGCCCTTCAGCTTTTCATTAGACCAATCAGGTGCCTCAGTCAGACAAGGTGAAACAGCAGCACAGGCTACATAGTCTACATAGCTAAACAAATATTGTATTCCACACGTTTCGGCATCTGTGAAATGGACATAATCTCCAGGACTCTATGGAGGGCCTGCACCCAGAGTCCAGCTCCCCACCCCTCACTGGGGATCCTAGTCTTCTTGTGTAGCCCATACTGGCCTGTCAAGATGGGCAGCAGTGACCAACAGAAGGTCCTGCTGTCCTACATCCTCAGTGGTGAGTGTGGCCATGTTCTTGTGGTTCAGGGCTTTCTCCAAATCCCCATGGACCCTAAGTGGAAATGCAGTTCAGGGCTACACTACATTAGCCACTCTGGCTTTGGTCTTGCCTGTTTTCTCTAAAGTAGATTCTATAATTCTGTGGGGTCTCTGCAGACACCAGGGTTGGCAGAGGAAACCCTGTTCAACATGACTCAGGAACTGGTTTCTGGAGTCTGACTCCAGGCAGGTGATGTTATACTGAAGCACAGTGCAATTTTGGGGAAAAGTGTCCTGAAGGCAATTGACTTGATTGTGTGTGGTTAAGACAAATTCACGTGGAAACCCTTTACAAAGTCCATATGGCCTCTTCTATAAAGATGGGTCTGTTGACTCAGAAACAAAATACTCAAGCGAGGGTGTAGGGAGAAGCAGTGTAATTGGCAATGGCAGGCACTGCAGACAGCACAGGTTCCTAGGACCTTAACTCCCCCATTCCCAGCTTTCTGTGGAAACAGGTGTGCATCCTCTGAAGAAGGCTCCTGGGTCCCCTAGTGCTTCTCTGTGGGCACAAGACCCTCCTGCCCTCTACAAAATACCACCATGGGCAGCCTCACAGGCCTGCTAACCCAACACTGGGGGGAGGGGGAGCAGAGGGAGGAGGATGACAATTCTTGGGTGATCTAAGCTATACTGGCTGAATAGATGAAAGTCACAGTTCAGAATTCTTTACCTTTAAATTCCTTGAGAACCAGAAACTGGGTTTGCAGAACACAGCATGAGAGCTTGCCCCACAGGTGGGCTACAGCCAGAGTTTGCTTGTCAATCTCAACCTGACAGCTGTCTCTCAGTGTCCCTGGGCACCTAGCATGTCACCTGTCACCTTTGTCTGTGCCTGGCTAGCAGCCCTTCCGCTTCCTGTGGACAAGAATGGATTGTGCCCATTGCAGAGAGTCCTCAGTGATCCCTGTGGCCATCAGAGGGAAGATGGGCAGATCTGTAGTTGAGAGAGGCTGGAGATACCGAGGGGGAGCATGGGAGGCAGCACAGGGCTGGGGTGTTGGCACAGCAGGGCTCCATTAAGGGCTCATACATTGTGGAGCTTGGTGCTGAGAGTTCTGTGTCTGTGTCACTGTCTCTAGGGATCTTGAGGGTTTCATGAGCATGTCACTGGCATTTGGAGAAGCCGAGGGTCCCTTTATCTCTGAAGGTTTCAAGGGTGTCTCTGACAGCCTTTCAATATTTTAGGGGTATCTCTGAGCATATATGGTTATTGGGCTACCCCTAAAGGTCTGGGCATTGCTGGGAGTGTGGAGGCCAGCTGTGATCGCGCGTTGACCTTGGAGATTCTGGTGGCCTGGCCCTGCCTGTGCCACACCCAGTCTTCTGAGGGTCAGCCGCACCCTGCTTCTTTGTCTACCTTTACTTTTTATTGTGCTCAGCACAAAGGAAAAATGGATAGGCCATCAGACTTACCTTGTTACCCCAGGACTCAGACGCCAGAGGAAGGGGAAGGATGGGCTGCAGGAGACCTTGCCTCAAAGAAACAAAACTAGCGCTGTAAGAAAGCCACCACAGCGGACAGGCTGGGGCCACGTGGTGGAGGGGAGAGCAGAAAGATTCCTGCAAGCTGAGGTCCGGGTCCCTCACAACCCACACACCCCAAGGAAATAAAATAAGGGAGATAAGAATGAAGAAACAGGCAACATTCACATGGTCACTCTACTGTGCGCCTGTCCTCGGTGCTTTCAGAAGACTCCACGTCCCAAAGAGCCCTGATGTCATGAGCAGATCTGAGGCTGCTAGGGCCTGGAGTGGGGTGGGGGTGCTCAAGCCACTGTGTCTGACATCGGTCACTTGGTGTCATGAGTTCATCCTCAAGGGACATCGCTGTACAGCAAGCTCTCCACCAGGCTACTACCGCTAGGACAGCCCGTCACCTGTGACCCTGCCAGTGCCTCGCGTCTGTGTGGTGAGAGACCACATGGGCATTGGTCACCGGACACCACGACCCTGCTTCCTCTTCCTGTCAGTGTCCGGCTGGGTTGGGTTCCCTCAAACAGACCCTGTCACACTCAGACAGGCTCCCCTCCCCTGTGCACACACCATTCTGGCTCCCACAGGCCCCCCAGGTCCTTGGCGTTTGTGCCTGTGCCCTGTGAGAGGATCCTCTGCCCCTGCCCTTCCTGCCACACCCTCCTTTCAGCTTCCTCCTGGCCAGCTGCTCCTCAGGCCCCAGGACCTTAGCTCCTGACAACTTGCAGGGGAACTGCTCCTGATTTCTTGTCAGGTTTATTGATCAGTGATGTCCCCTCCACTAGCAGGCCCTACAGCCTCTCCTCAACAGCTATGCAGACTTCCACTGAGCCTCTGTGGGACGGCAGAAAATTAAGGACAGGTTTTAAGACTCTTTGGCAAACTCCTAGCCATGTGTTAAAGCCCCAGCCTTCATGCCTCCTTCTCTAGGATGCCATGCAAGATCCTGTCCTGTCCCTTTTTCTGGGCCTGGCCTGTCTCCATTGCATGTCGGGGAGGTCACTGTCCAACTCGGTCCTTTCTCCCAGCCCAGGGTGGCGGCATTTGTAGTGATTGTCCGTTGACTGAATATTTGCAGAGCCCAGCAGAAGTCAGGAAGCGGGTGGGGAAGCTGCGGGCCGAGGAGCGCAGGGTGAGGTCACTGACTTCCAGCAAGAGAGAAGTGGGAAAGGGCGGCCCCTCCCCCCGTGAGCGAGCTCCCCTCCACTCCCACACATTCGTTCCTCGTCTTCCCGATGCTGGGCACAGAGGTGGAGAGCGCCAGGTCGGTGGCTGGGCTGCACTGAACCCCAACCCATACCCTAGGCACCCCGAGGCTTGCGACACCACAAGGGCCAGAAGGTCAACAGCAAGAGGTGAGACCAGGCCACGGGGCTCTCAGAAGCTTTGTGTCCACCTCTGCACTCAGGGTTTACGATAAAGAGTAGCAGGGTCTGCAGGAAGGAGGTTGCCAAGACCCAGCCGCCAGGCGGTTTCCAGGACAACCACTCATCCGCATATGGCCTCCTCTTGGCCAACAAGTGTGCAGCAGATGATCTTGAAGTTGGGCAGGTGTGGGAGAGTGGTCTAGTCGGCCAGCAGGTGCCAGATGCACCCATTTCACAGACAAGAAGATGGAGGCTTGGGGACCAGGGAGGTGAAGGGACAGGTGGCCAACCAAGGGCAGTGTGCTTCCATGCCAGAGGAGTCTGAGCTGGCTGAGGGTGCTTTATTTGGGTTTGAGACCAGGCTGACCACAGACTCACAGAGATCCACCTGCCTCTGCCTCCCGAGTGCTGGGATTAAAGGCGTGTGCCACCACCTCTAGCCTGATTTGAACTATTAAATTTTTTTAAAACCAACAACATTTAATCCCGGTAGAGAGAGAGCAGGAGATCACAGGGTAAGGTCACCAGCTGACACTTGTGTCCCTACACAGGTTGCTAGAATGGGGGCCACCGGGGCCAGGTTGCTGAGGTCCTGTCTCCTGCTGCTGCTGACCCTGCTGCACCAGTTGGGAAGTCAAGATCTCACCTGCATGGTGTCCTCAGGCAATGTGGACTGGACCCAGACATTCAATGACACCTGCCTCAATTTCAGTGGCCTTGGCCTGTCCCTGCCGACAACCCAGCCCCTGCAGGCCAGCCACTTGCAAGTTCTGGACCTGTCTAGGAATGGGCTGCAGGCTCTCCCCAGGGTCTTCTTTGCCAAGCTGGAGAAGCTGCAAACCTTGATTGTCACCTACAACCAGCTGGCCAGTGTGGAGCAGTCGCTGGCCCTGCGCTGTGAGCTGGAGGTCCAGGCGGACTGTGGCTGCGGACTGGTCTCCTGGCACCGCATTCGCCAGAACAACTGCTCAGGAGAGCAGGAGCTGCTGTGTCTACACCCGGACACGGGAGCCCCAGGGAACCTCTCCACCTTCCTCCAGGTCAGCTGTCCCCCCAGCTTGGCCCTGGGGAGCATCGGTGCCCTTGTGGCAGGGACTGTCTTCCTGGCTCTGGCTGTCAGTGGATCTGTGTTGGCCTGGAGACGCGGACACCGAGGAGCCAGTGGCCAGGGTCTCAGCAAAGCCCAGAGTCCACACGATACCCCTAGACCTGTGACGGGCTTCCTACCAAGGTATAGCAGCCAGCGACCGCGCCCCAAGACCCCGGACACGCCATCAGGCGGGTCCTCGCTGGACTATGAGAATGTCTTCATAGGCGAACTGGCTGAGGGCGTCTCAGGGTCTGCACCCAGGTGAGTGACCCCAGATACCGTCCACAGTAAGCAATTACTCGGCTTCAGCTTAACATGGAGGTGTGTACCTGTCATCGCAGTCCTAAGGAGTCAGAGGCAGGAGGGTTACCACAAGTTTGAAGTCAGCCTGAGAATTTCAAGTGGGCCTCGTGCAGGTTGTAGCTTCACATCTCTGTTTATGTGAGGACTGTGGGCCTCCCTCACCTCCAGAGTTCGGGATGAGGTTCCTGCAGGGCTCCTCCCTGTAACGTGCAAACCCAGTTCATAGCTCCGGAGGGGGAAGGGGACAGTGGGCTCTAAACAGCCTAGATTTGTGACTGAGTGCTGTCTGTGTCCCCGTGTTACAGGGACATCTCCCGCATCTCCCTATCATACCTGGGATGCTCAGCCAGTTAAGACTGAATGAAGCAAGGGTGAAGCACTGTGAGGGTGGAGGCAGGAGGATCCGAGTTTGAGGCCAGCAGCCTAGACCACATGAGACTCTGTCTCAACAAGCGAAACACAGAAAGAAAGAAAGAAAGAAAGAAAGAAAGAAAGAAAGAAAGAAAGAAAGAAAGAAAGAAAGAAAGAAAGGAAAGGTGGGGGAAGGGGGGAAGTTTGTGGGTCATCCGACCAGCCAGGAACAGGGAAGGAAGAGAGAGGCCCTGCTGGAAGCTGAGGCTGGGGATTTGGGTAACTCAGTTGCTGAGAAAGAGGGTATGCAAATGTTGAGAAAGTAGAAATAGAGAAGGATGGGGGAGGTCATTGACCTAAGCTAAGTTACTCTATCACTGGTCACCACCCCAGTGGGGTGAAGATGGCCCCGCCCTGGGCCTGTTGTGCCTCCACCTCCGAGTACCCAGGTTCGGTTCCTCTCACACACACATGGGGATTTCAGAGTTCTCGCAGCCTCTTCTGCCCCCACAGGCAATTGATAATAAGTGAAAGTGAAGTCTGTGGGGCTGAGCCCAGATGGAGCGATCACCCAGACACACGCGGCCCTGGGCGCCATGACCTGCAGCACACAGACCAGTTCTTGGGCGGCAGAGGCAGGAAATCCAAGTTCAAGGTTAACCTGGGCTGCATGAGACCTCGTCTCAAAATCAAAAAACCAAAAAACAAAATCCCACAACCACAAAGCACATGAAGGTGGGTTCCGGGGATGGAAAGAAGATGAGAGGACACACGCATCCACACACGCACACACATGAACACGCATCATGCACGCACGCACATGCACCACTCACATACACACATGCACACACCTACATGCACACTACACACACATGTACACGCACCACGCAAGAACATGTGTACACACACAGGCAGCATGCACACACATGCACACTAGTACACACACATACACCTACACGCACCGTGCACACACGCACACACCCCAAATGCTAGCACACACTACACAGGCAGATATAAAACTCAAATCCAGCGTGTCTTTTCCACCCTTGTGTTTTGATGGTGCAGAAATAGAGGCTTTCCGCGGCTTGGGAGTGACTCCACTGGGGGCTGAGTGTTCAAATCTCTGCCCAAGAGGGACGACCTTATCCAAACCACCCCGGATGCTTGGACACCTTGTCCAGCTTCCTGGCCACAGCGGGTTTCCTGTAATGTCAGATAAGTTAGTAACCAACAACAGAAGAAACCAGGACCACAGGTCCCTTCTCACCCTTTGACTTATTTAAGAGCTCTAAGCCTGAGTGTGTGTGTGGCGTGTGTGTGTGTGTGTGTGTGTGTGTGTGTGTGTGTGAGAGAGAGAGAGAGAGAGAGAGAGAGAGAGAGAGAGAGAGAGAGAGAGAGAGCGCAAAACGTGCAGCAGCCCTCTCTGACGCCCATCTGCCCCCTCAGGAGCCCTTCTGAGGACACCGACATGAATTACATGAATTACAAGGGTGCCGACCTGGACCCTCAGCCGGTGTACTGCAACCTGGAGCCCCTGGGAAGGGCCCCAGCATACAACCAGGAGTATATGGCCCCAGGGCGCTGAGCCCCCCCACCCCCCGCCTCCCCTTGTGGGGACAGAACACGAGCCTGGAGACTCCGCCCCTGCAGCCCCCATGCTCCCCAGGACTCTCAAAGTCAGAGGTGGCGCGAGGACCCCCAGAGCGGAAGGAGGGTCACAGACACGGACTGAACCCTCCGGTCAGTGTGCAGGTGCCGTTCAGTAAATGCTGTGGGCCACATGGGGTTCAGCGCATGACTGACTGAGGTGATTCTCCATCTGGGATTCCCGAGTGACTCTGCACCCATCCGGGCCCCAGGGCTCCAGCCCACCTGCGCCCTTCCCCTGCCCCTCCCCCCCATAGCTCCCCAATTCCTGGATCCTGCTTCAGGGGCTCACAGCTTGTGTGGCTCCCCGCCTCTCCGTGTGTCCCTTTTTCTTTTCTTCCGTCCTTCCCACCCTGGTCCAGTGCTCACCAAACAGACATACAAACAAATTAAAAACAAAATAAGCCCAAAGAACTGTTCAAGGCTGTCGTGGTTGCTCATGGTTGTCAACCTGACTGCATCAGAATTAATTAAAACCCAAATGGAGGGCACACCTGTGAGGGATTGCTGCCTAATTCTAAGTGGGAGGACCCACTTCTTTTTCTTCTTTCTTCTCTTTCTTTTTGTTTGTTTGTTTTGTCCTTCAAGACAAGGTTTCTCTGTGTAGTCCAGGTTGTCCTGGAGCTCGCTCCTCCTGCCTCTGCCTCCAGAGTGCTGGGATAAAAGGCTCGCGCCACCACACCAGCCTGGAAGATCTCCTTCTCAGCCGAACCTTAGAGATGGCAGACAGAGGCTTTTGATCTGGATATTGAGGTGGGAAGACACACCTTTAATCTGGGTCACCACTTCTACTGGAAGTCTAACAGGACATAGAAGAAGGGAACTTTTGCTCTCTGCCTGCTTCCTTTACCAGCACTAGAACCTACTTCTTCAAGACTCTGGCACATACGGAAAACCAGCTGAGACATCCAGCCTTGCAGACTGAGCGACTACTGGATTCTTTCTGTCCACAGCCAGCCATTGATGGATTACCTGGACTGCAGTCTGTAGTCATTCCAATAGACCCTTTTCCCTATACATAGAGAGACATTCATTCTGTAAGACCCGTTACTCTAGAGAACCGTGACTAATGCAGAGGCCCAGGTGCCGCGTGCCAAGCCCAGAAACCTTCCAGGATTCCTCAGACATGGCAGAGCTCCCTAGAGCTCAGTGTGTCATCAGCTTACGACACGCCGTGCTGGCCCAGGTCCTGCTAAAGCACGACCTGGTCAGAGGCGCTCCTAATTCTGGGTGTTTGAAGGAGAGATGGGAGGAAAGTCCCCAAAGAGGACAACTGGAATGGCTTGAACAGGGTTTTATGTAACAGGAGAATCTCCAGTGTGTCCTGCAGGAGGCCTAGGAGCTGGAAGAAGTGGCGGGGGAAAGCTCATGCAGGCTGGCACTGGTGTGGACAGTAGGGACACGTCTGCTGGTTTGATGTTTAATGTCCCAATGGGTTCCTGTTGCTGTGATGGACACCCAAGCCAGAGCCATGGGGAGGAAAGGCCATGTGGGCTGGGTACTGGCATGCTCCTCCAGTCTGCCCACACAGACCCAGCCACCAACCCACAGGTGGCAATGACTGGTCCCTCCCACATCACTGCCAATCAAGGAAATTCCCTGTTGGTGCTGCATGCCTTTAATCCCAGCACTCGGATGGCAGAGGCAGGAGGATCTCTGAGTTCGAGGCTGGTCTACAGAGCTAGTTCCAAGAGAACCAGGGCTACACAGAGAAACCCTGTCTCCAAACAAAACATACAAACAAAAAATCCCTCACAGGCCAGTCTGATGGCATGCTCTCTGCTAAGAGTCCTCTTCCCCAGGGACCCACGCAGGCTTCCTGCCACCTCATCTTCATACAATTCCACCATCGCCCTGCCCACCCCACCTCAGGACCTTCTGCACCAGCCTGGCTTCATCTCACACATCCCCCCTCAGGGGGCTTCCTTACCAGACCATCTAAACCTAAATGATGTGGGAGGGGGCATTTCCGTCCATCTCAGATAGGTGGGCCTAGGTGCGAGGGCCTGGACTCAGCAATTCTAAAACACAAAGAAGAAATGTTTCTCCTGGGAGATAAAGTGTGGGTGAAACTTCCTCACAACTTATTGTTTACTCCTTGCTCTTTTCATATGAAGGTATCATAAAGGTGACCCCCATACTGGGAGGGCCATAGAAGAGTGACTAGGGTGAAGCCAAGCACTGTCCCTGTCCAGACAAATCACAGTTCTTTAACTGTTTTTATGACATTGTGTGTTTGGTGCGTGTGTGCACACGTGTGTGCACACGTGTGTGAATGTGCGTGTGTAATTGTGTGTGCACGTGTGAGTCTGTGTGTGTGTGTGCAAGTGTGTGTGTATGAGTGTGAGAGAGAGAGTAAAGGGGAGAGAGAGGGAGGAAGGGAGGGAGGGAGGGAAGGAGGGAGGGAGGGAGGGAGAAGGAGGGAGCATGCATGTGGAGATCAGAGGACAGGTTTCTGGAGTCATTTCTACCATGTGACCAAGTGAGCCTCTGGGAATTGAACTCAGGTCGTCAGGCTTGGTCACAAGTCCCTTTACTCATGGAGCCACCTCATGAGTCCCGAGAGGTCATAACACCCTCCGACGGTCTAGCAGCTCACCCATTCTCACCCACTCGTCCCTTCAGCTGCTGCCTTGGGGAAACTGAGGCTAGAAAGGCCGTTATCTTGCTGAGGTCACTGAGGCGTCGTCTCAGACCCCCATATAAACCAGTCTCAAGTTTATTAAGAGTTTTAAATAAATAAACAATCCATTCACCCAGTCTAACCCCAATAAATTAATAATATTAATAAATACAAATATAAATAGCAGGAGGGGTAGGGAGTGCAGATGAGGGGCGCACTCGGCGCTCATGCGCAGTGGCAGCCCCGGGCCACCAGGTCGTCGTAGGTCTGCAGTGACACGCCGCTGTCAGTCCGGTGCAAGAGAACCACTGGGGTGTAGCTGGAGGGGACGCAGCAGGGGGCAGGCACCCGGTCGGGCTGTAGGCCGTGCAGGCGCGCTTTAATCTGCGCATGCGTGCTGGCCGAGCGGTAGAGGTGGGGACACTCTCCCACGCACATGCTCAGTTGCAGCTGGCGAGGGGACAGCACCCAGTCGCTCCAGCCCAGGTCCTCGAGGGTCGCTTGTACAGTCTGCAGATGACAGCAGCGCCCGGGACCCAGCGGGCAGGAGTCTCTGGGGCGCGCGTGTGCGCTACGGCGCCCCCTGCCGGTGGCCGACCGCAAGTGCAGTTCCAGGCGCGCGCCGCTAGAGGGCGTCACGGCCAGGTCCGGGGGCAGCGCCAGGCGCAGGCGCAGTGCGCGACCGCGATGTCCCCCGAGGTTGAGCGCGCGCTGCAGGTGCGCGGTGACATCCCAGGCCCGCGACGACGGCGGCAGCACGAGCAGCGCTCGGTGCACGCGGTAAGCTTCGTGAAAACCCTGGGTCAGCGACGCCCGGTGGACGCGGAGCAGCAGGTGGCCGCGCGGCCCCAGTCGTACTGGAGAAGAAACAGAAAGCCGTCAGGCGTGTGCCCGTCCCGCGTGCAAGGCGCAGGGCGTCAGGCGTGTGCCCATCACGCGTGTACGGTGCACGGACGTCACCCGTGTGCCCGTCCCGCGTGCAAGGCGCAGGGCATCAGGCGTGTGCCCATCACGCGTGTACGGTGCACGGACGTCACCCGTGTGCAAGCTGTAAGGTGCACGGACGGCAAACGTGTGCGGCCCACAGTCTACACAGCCCTGGCTGTCCTGGAGCTCGCTCTGTAGGCCAAGCTGGCCTTCGGGATCCGCCAGCCCCCCCTCCCTGCTGGGATTAAAGGTGTGTGTTTGGTGGCTGACTCCTGTTATCAGAACTTGGGAGGCGGAGGCTGGAGGATTGCCCTGAGTCTGAAATCCTCGTAGGCTACAGATGTCTCAATGTCAAAAAAAAAAAAAATCTCAAAAGAAAAAAATTTAAATTTGGGACAGGTTCTCACTGTGTAGCCGCAGCTGTCCTTGAACTCATGGCAATCCTCCTTCGCAACCTCTGGAGTAGTTGGGGACACAGGTGTGCGCCCCCACAGCCGTAGCCAGGAGACTCCGGCTGGGAGACCGCCACAGTTCTGGAGTCCAACCCGCCTGGCCCGCCCCCAGACCCCTGGGTCCTCCTCCCTCCCACCCAGGCAACGGTCACTTGTGACTAGCTGAGTCTTTACCAGCGATTGCGTCAGATTCCTGATCCAGTTCCTGCAGGTTCCTTCCCTCTGGCTCCAGCTCCCCCAGAACCCCCGCCGCGCCCCCCGCCGACCCGACCTCTCTGGACGCCACCTGTCCCGCTCCGGTCCGGGGACAGGTTGGGCTGAGCCTCGTGGGCTTGAACGCGGGTTAGGCTGGGGGAGTGTGTTGCTCAGGCGGGTTCCCAAATGCCACTCACCTTCTGGAGTGAGTATCCGGACAGTCGAGCCGGGGGTGGGTTCTGAGTTCGAGTCCTCGCGGCTCTGGTTGGCATGCAGCCGGCTCAGCAGGTCCTGGAAGCGACCTCGTAGCTCGTGAGCGTCGAGTCGGAACTCCGGGTGGGAACGTCGCTGTTCGGGTAGTGCCAGGGCGTCCCCGGGCGATGGCCATGACAGCAGCAGCAGGAGCAGCAGCAGGAACAGCAGGAACCTCAGCTGCGAGGCGCCTGGAGGCTGGGCCTCGGGCGCGGGCAGGGCCATTTCGGTTGTGTCTTCTGTGTGGCTGTGAGCTGAGCCTTCTGCAGTCGCCTTTATAGTCCTGTACTCTGGCCGCCCCGCCCCCGCGTGCGGTGCCAACTCGGGTGACCAGGCTGATCCGGGCAGGAACCCCGAGGGCTGGGGAGGGGCGGTCCCTCTCAGCTCAGAGGGAAACCGCCGGGTCTGGTGACAGTGAGGGCTGACCGTCCCCACAGAACATGTGACGGGGGCCAGACTGAAGTTAAAGTGGATTCTTCCTTCCTCTTGGGAGCAGGGCTCTCTCCCTTTTTCCCACTCCCCCGAGCCATGACCAAATAGCTGTGATAGAAGGGCCAACGCACAAACTGAGGCCCACTGCACCTGTTAATAGGAGTCCTTTCCGCACTCCTATTAACCCTTCAAAACCCTGTGCAAACAGCCCCGGCTCCAGGAAGCCCTTGCTAACTTTGCCTTTCCAGGCCAACTGGATGGTCACACTCAGGTCCCTGACTCTGTCTCCCCACATCGGTCTCCCCTCTTGCGGGGAGAGAAGCAAGGAGTCTACTGTGGGCCCCTCCTTAGGATTCGGTCCAGACAGGAGGCTGCAGGCCCCTGGAGAGCTGGAGGGTCAGGGCAGGGTGGTCAGGCTTGGGCAGAAGATGGTGGGTGACGTCGCCTAGGCCTGCAGAGGGTGGCGGCTGCAGTTCGGGCTTCTGGCTGACCCAGGAAAGAGCAACGAGGGGCACCTGATGGGGTCTGGGGCGCCCCGGGCTCCCTCTGCAATATGCACAAGCTGCTGTGTGGCCTCTGTCCCATAGGGTCACTCCAGGCTATGACTGACGCCCGCATCCCTCTGTGAGGACTTGGTGTGCGTGTGTCCTGCCCGCCGCCCCTCTGCCCCACTGGCCTGGTGCTCGCTGGGCAGGCCAGTGCTGGACCTGACGCACAAGCCAGAGGCTGACCCCTGAACTGTCCCCTCCTCCTCAGACTCCCAAACCCACCCCTGTTGCCCCAGGCCCCTCTTCCTACAGACCCCGCCCCTCCCCCCCAGGAGTTACCTGTCTGCTCCAGGACGATTTACCCAAGTGGGCGTCTCTTCAGGATCAATATGGAGGGAGACAGCCCCGACGTCAGGCTCGCAGCTGTGGAAGTTTTGAGGTCACTGTACCCCGTGGGAGAGGCAGCCTGGTGGGCACCCGGCAGGGGTGAGTGGTGTTCTGGGCTTAAATTTTTGTCTCTGACTTTTCCCCCCAAATTTAAGTCTCAAGAGTCCGGTTCTCTGCCCCGGGTGAGTTGCTGATGTCTGGAGAAGCAGGCCTGGGTCACACCGCGGTCCTCTGCTCCAAACCACACGCTGTTTCCCTTTCTGTGAAAGGCTGCGGAGTTCTCCATCTTTGGGGTGCGAGGGAGGACTTGCGGAGTTGTGTGCACGCTACAAACTGAGGCACCGTCCAGTGTTCTCCGTGTGACCCTGGGCGAGTTGCTCAACTGGGTGTCCGAGTAAAGCCGGGGTCCTAAGAGGGAGGCCTTTCTCACGGATGGGGAAATGAGGGCTGGAGGCCCTCCGGGGTCCCCTGGGGTACTGATAGCTGTGTGGGGAGGAGGGGCCGCGGGGCTCACGCGCGGTTATAGAGGAGGTCTGGTCGGAGCTGACGCCTGAAAGTCGGCTCCGGCTCTTCAAGGCTGGCAGCAGGTGGGGATAGGCCTGCACGCTGGCACCGTTGAGGGGACAGCCCGCACGGCTGCCATTAAAGCGGGAACAAGTCTGGCTGTTCTCGGCACCTCTGTACCCAGCCTGACCCCACAGACCGAGAAGGCAGCATCCCAGGTAGCCCAGGTTACCTCTCTGGACCTAGGCATCTCCTTGGCAAACTGTTGTGCTGGGCCCAGGCTTCTGGCCTCCTGACACACATGCGCCGTTGTGTGTGACGGCGTCTTCATCCCGTGGGGGCACAAGCTGTAGCAAAGGTCTAGACACCTATGTGACCTGAGTACACAGTAGGCGCTCAGTAAGTGCGCAAACTCACAGCTGTGTGTAGATAGAGATTCGGGCAGGTCATTTTGGGGACTAAGTCTCCGGAAGCACTTGTGTCAGAGGCCAGCCTAGGGAAAGTTCCTCCTGCCCCAGAGCCCTCTCACCCTGCAAAACCCAAACGGACAGTCCTCCTGCCTCTGTCTCCTGAGTGCTGAGATGACTGAGCCACCCAGCTCCCGACCCAGAGTGACACCCTGCCCATGAACAGGCATCTGTCTCTTCAAGACCAGGATCAGTCAACCATCCACTGTTCTCATGGCATGTTCTACAAGGGCTCCAGAGCAGCAAGGCTCCATGGGGTACCCCGTCGTTGATAGGCACCACCACCCTCCCCCAAACAGAGATTTCCGGTTCACGAAACTCTGGAACGTGGCATTGTGCCCACTTGGCTTCCTTTCCCCAAAATCCTCCGCTGATGACCTCATCACCAGTCTTGGGCCAAGCAAAGGAGCGGAGCGGCCCATTTGTGGGCAGTTGGCCAGCCATGACCTCAGTGGGCCAGGACCCTGACTTCCTCCCCAGGGACAGTTGCTGGGTCCAGAGGCCACACACTGGGGCAGAGGTGAGCTGCCCACGCTGGGCTAGCCCTACCTGTGTCAACACAGGAAAGTGCCAACCCCCTTGTGACTGAGCAGAGTCATGGGAGTCACTAGAGGGTAGGGTGACCTGCTGTCCTCACACCGTGATGACCCCAGGAGTCAGGGTGGTCCTGGGTCATCTGGGACATCCCCAGACCCAACCCAGGGGCTCAGATCCTCTGCCTCCTGTGGAGTGGAGAGGATGAGGCTTCAATGGGGCTGCAAGCCCAGGATTCACAACTAAGACAACTACTATCAAATTCTCAGCGACGATGTCAGTTTCAGGCAATAAGAACTCAGATAGGCTTGGCCAAACATCATGTTGAATTCCTGTGCATCTCTTAAGTCCCACTTTCGGGACCCCATCTTCCTGTCTCGTGACTGCTCAGGTTTAGACCGTCTGTGGAGTTCCAAAACAGGGCCTTTTCCTTTTCTGGGAGTTTTGAAATGGGGTCTGCCTAATCCTGGCTAGTCTCAAACTGTTGCTCCCTCTGCTCCAGCCTCCTGACTGCTGGAGGACCTGATGCCTGGCCCAATATAACCTTTATAATCAGTCCTATCACGTGACACATTGCTCAGGTCATGGAAGGCAGTCTGAGGTTGGAGAGGTGGTCACAGCCAGGAACCAGTAGGGCTGTGAGTGGAACCTCAAGAAGCTATCCTGCTATTTCACCAGGAAGGGGAAAAAAAGCCCTGAGCCCAGAGAATAGACTCCAACCCAAACCTCGAAGCTGCCAGTTTGGGACTGTGTGACCTCCCCTTGATGACCACCTACAGTCTGAGCTGTGAGCAACAAGAACCTTAGGGGCCACAGGGCTTTCGGTAAGGAGCCATCCATTCCTGTTGGCATAAAAAAGAGCTCCATACTAGCCTGGAATGGAGTATAACCAAGGTTTATTTATCTGGGGTGAACTCAACAGAAACAGTAGTGACCCGCAGTCCTCTGTGTGCACTGGGAACTGGAACCAACGCCAGCAGCCAAGAACCCTGCACATGCTTTTTGTCAGCATTTATAGCACATGAGACCATGCCCAAAGTAGACCAGTATCTTAAAGGCTATTGGCTGAAGGAGTTCCCACAGCACATCCACCCGTCCATCCACCCGCCCACCAACCCGCTCACCCGTCCATCCACCCGCCCACCCGTCCATCCACCCACCCATCTACCCAGTCTCTTCTGTGCTGGGGACGGCAGCTGGGCCTCTCTGCTCCTGAGTCCCATCCAGGCCCAACATCCTCAGACTTGCCACTTTGATGCTGTATTTATTTATGTAAATTGTTTTATTTCTAAAGCACACGTATCATAAACATCCTATTTTATGTAACACAAACATCTCTGCTCCTGGGTTCTAGAACATTTAATCCTAAAGAAAGCACAGACATCATGGCAGGCCTCACCTGCTCTGGGGGTGCCCCAGAGGCATCTTTGTCTCTGTGTAAGGCACAGCCCTCCTCCAGCCATGCTGCCCTGAGTGTGAGCCTTTCCCGCTGTGTTGGGGGCTGTGTCACAAGGTGACCAAGGACCTGCCCCTACTGTCAAAGCACCCAGGCAGAAACAAACAACAGAAAAACAGCCCCTAGGAAGTGAGGCAGGAGGACGTGGCTCAGCCAGGGCCACAGAGCAGCTTCACAGCTAGTGTTTGGAAAGTCACAACGTCCTGGCTCAAAAGAGAGGCTAAGTAGGAGACTGGGCCAGGCTCAGCTCGCTTGGTAGTGTGCCCAGAGCTCAGTTGGCGGGGTGATTGTAGCTCAGTTGGCAGGGTGATTGTAGCTCAGTTGGCGGGGTGATTGTAGCTCAGTTGGTGGGGTACTTAGATCTTGGTAGATGTTAGGTCTCATCAGGCTGGACTACAGAACTTCTGGCCGGTAGATAAATGCCAGCACTCCTCTGGAACTGATGAAATGGGTTTTCTGTCCCCAAAAGCAATCTCTCCCCAGCTGTTCCTCCGTATAACCACAGGATTTGTCTGTCCTGCGCTCCTGCAGGCAGCCCTGGCTGTGTCCGACGGATTATTCGCTGTCTCTGCCCTGGACTCTTCCAGACCCTCTGGACATTTCTCTCTTTGCCAACAATAAAAACCTTCCCCCTAATAACAGGGCAGCCATTTGGCAGCTTCTGTCCAGCGTCTTTCGCACACAGTATGTGGTGCTGTGGAGCTCAGTGGGGAGCGGCCCATCCCACGTGGTTTGTCCTTTGTGAGAGCCTACCTGCCCCATGAGGGCATCGAGCTCCTGGGAACTCGAGCCCCAGCCCCAGCCCCAGCCCCAGGAGAGAACAGCTTTTAGAGCCAGAAAGAAAGCGGGTCAACGTATGACTGGGGGGTACTGTAGGGAGGACACGGGGTGGAGGGGGGACACAGCACATGGGGCAATCATAACACACACGGGTGGCGTGGAGGGGAGGGGGAGGGAACACAATACACGGGGGGGCTCTACACACATGGGGAACACAACACACACACACGGGTGGGAGAGAACACAACACACACCGGAGGGGACTCGACACACACATGGGGGTGCAGGCATGGCAGGGGTGTCCCTAAGACTCAGTGGCCCTTGAAGTCTAGACTAATCAAAGAGCTCCAGCCTCAGGGAGGAGCAGGGGTGAGAGCGATGGCTCAGTGGTCAAAAGTTGCTCTTGAGGAGGACCCAGGTTCCCTTCACTCCACATGTCGCTCACACCTGTGACTCTGACATCCTCTCATGCCTCTGTGTGCACTGCACACAGAGATAAAGACGCATAATGCATGAAGTCCTTCTTCCCTTGGGGTGCACTGGGGTCCGGGAGCCTGCGGAGGA
>PVIU01020308.1:0-34302 GCA_004026605.1 Ondatra zibethicus
CCTTCTTTCTCCCAGCATTCAGTTTAGTTTTCCCTGCCTAGCTTTGTTCTGCTCTATCGCAGGCCAAAGCAGTTTCTTTATTCATTAACCAATAAAAGAAACACATACCGTTTCCCTTTTCTGTTTAAATAAAAAGGAAGGTTTTAACTTTAACACGGCGGCCTCCTACAACACTTATGTATTATCTCAAATGTGGGGAACACATGGTAATGAAAAGGTCAAAGGAAAAGACAGATAGTAAACAAATACCACCCTTTAAATATGTGAGGTGAATTGGATGCCAGCACTGATCAATAAAAACTAGATCGAGACCCCAGTTACATTCTCTGACAGAAGCTATTCACATCCTCCCTCCTCTAGGGAATGTCACTTTTATCCTGATGTCTGCTGAAGTAGAATGGAGAAATCATGGGCTCACTGATCTCTTTGACTTCCGGTGTTTTATATACCCATTGCACTTTCTTATGCTCTGTAATCTAGAAAGGTGTGGCCTCCAGACCACAGAAATAAAACCTGTAAAATTAGCAAGAAACTCTATCTGCATTTCTACAGCCCAAAGGTACACAATACTATTTCAATCTTCATAATTCCAACCATTTTATGAAGACATTTTATGAGACTTTGATTTGTTTCCATGTTACTTTCTTAGGAGGACTGTGTCTACTGAATGTTTTTCCAACTTGTGTTTTAAGTAATTTTAAGGAGGACATGCATCTCACAGCAAGAACAAAGTTTTAAAGTCAGACATATTCGAGTTTCGGTCACTTCTCCACCACTTTTTTTTAGATGTATGATGTTAGGGACAAAAGAACACACTCGCAATCTCTTTGAGCTTCAACTTCTCTGTGAGGCAATGACAGCCCGTTCCAAGTTGTATATCTCAAGCCTGAATGCAGGGATTCAATTAGAGCATGCATGCAAAGCACTGTCCACAGGATGGTAGTAATAGCAGAGATGACAGCAACCATCATTTGCGTGCTTGCTGTGTGCCAGGCCCTTGACATCCATCATCTTCAATAATCTCCAAATTGGCTCACAGAGTAAGTAGATGTTGTAATTCCCCTCATTGCATATCCAAGAAGGGATAAAGTTAGCACTGAACTCAGCTCATCACTTGGTGCTGTGCCAGTGATGGCGGCAGAATAGAAGAGAGGCCAGGAATTTGAGGGGCCTCTGTCTGAAGGAAAAAAGAAAAGAGAGGAAGGGAGGGAGGGAGAGAGAGATAGAGAGAGAGGAACCATGTGTGTCTGTGGGAGCATATGCATGTCAGGGCGCACAGGAAGAGGGATAATTTGTGGGAATCCACTGAATCCGTTTTCTTCTTCCACCATGTGAGTCCCAGGGATTAAACGTTCTTTCTTTCTGACAAGGTTTTGCTCTGAGAAAATCTTGGAGCTTGTCCTCTGTTTTTGTCTCCCGAGTGCTGGGACTGCAGACAAGCATGCACCGCTCCCCCCAGTTTTATGGAGCCTTGCAGAGAGATTTCCTGAGACCTGGGAAAGGGTCAAGAAAACTTGACCAGGTTTAACATCTGATCTGGGGCAAAGGCGGAAGCTGGGTGCACCTCCTGACTCAGAGATGCAGTAAATTAGAAGAGGTACATTTTGTGAGCCTAGGAAGCATACTAAGTGAGTGGCGAGGAAATCACAGCAAGGGAGAAGAGATCTTTCTTTTTTCTTTTGGTTTTTCGAGACAGGGTTTCCTGGCTCTCCTGGAACTCGCTCTGTAGACTAGGTTGGGTTGGCCTTGAAGTCTCAGAGATCTGCCTACCTCTGCCTGACGTGCTGGGATTAAAGGTGTTCCCTGGTGTCAGGAGAAGAGATCTTAAGAGAGTAAGAATAGGAAGGTGTGCATCCAAATCGACTAGGTTCCCAGGGCTGGGCACCATGCCCTCTTTTAAGGAAGCAGTGGGAGGGAGGGGGGGAGAGGGAGGGGACTAGGAGAAGGGGAGGAAATGTAAATTCTTTTTTTTTGTTTGTTTGAATGGAAAAAAATAAAAGAATATGGGGAAAAAAAGAGAGTGAGAATAGGAAGTAGGAACTGGGTTGGAGAGATACTGCTTGGCAGCCCTGTGTCTGGGAAGTACTGTAGGCCAGGCTGTGTTAGATCTTGATATTAAGAAATAGATGGTGAAGGCAGAACTTCCCCACCTCCATTTGGCGAATCATTTAGTCTAGGAAATTACAGGTGCTTCAAATTCAATTTCACAATCACATTTAAGGGTAGCATAAGTTGGGTTTCTCAGTGCATTACATACGGCATTAGAAGGTAAATGAGTCAGATGATGTCAGGATTTTTGGTCTGAATGACTCAAGGATGATGTCATCACTGGAGACAGGAATCGGTAAAGCAGTTTGGGCAGGTAAGATCAGGGTTTCAGTTTCAGAAATATTAAGCTGGAGGCATGTAGGAAGCACTCAACTTGAGAAATCAGAAGTCTGTTGGATTTGTGGGCTGGGAATTAGGAGAGAGCCTGGAGAGACAAGCCAGCCACCACTGTGTAGCTGATGCAGAGAGCCCCAGTACTGGATGAGATCAGAAGGGAAGGAAGTCCGTGTGACCTAGGCTTGTCCTCCCTACTCTCCTAGATTCAGAGGCTGGGGAGGAGAGCGGGACTTAGGGAGAAAATCTGAGGAGCAACTGTAGGTTGGAGAGGAAGGGGTCAAACTATGACGTTATGGTGTCCTAGAAACAGCTGTGGAGGAAATAGATCAAGGAAGAGAGTGATTACTGATGACCACTGAGCTTTGTATTTTGTGTATAGCCACCTGGAAGTCAGTAGTGACTTTGACAGGGACATAGTGGAATGATGTGGAGTTGGGAGTTCTGTGAGCTGATTGTAATAGGCGTAAGAGAGAGAGAGAGAGAGAGAGCTTGGGAGGGAAAGATTAGAAAGTGTGCATAAATATATAAAACATGATTATATACATCATATACAGAATAGCCAGAGATTATATGATATATTTAATGTAATATATATGATATTTTATATAGGGAGGGTATATATTACATATAGTTTTATATGTTATATGTAAGATATGGAGAGATTATATATGATATATAATATATATATTTATATATAGAGAGGAGATTTTTTATGAGACAGAGTCTCAATATGTAGCTCTACTTGGTCTGGAACGCCTCTGTCGACTGGACTGAGCTCTGGCTTGCAGAGATCCAACTGCGTCTGCCTCCTGAGTGCTGGGATTAATCACTGTACTTGGTGAGCATGAGTGGAGTTGTTTTTTAATAATTGTTTATTTTGTGGATACTATACTATAATTGCACTTCTTCCCCTACTCTTCCCTCCTGCCAACCCCTTTCTTGTACCCCTGGGGGCAGTTTTGCTGTAGACAACACCTTACCTGCCTCTGGCTAGGAAATTTAACTGTAGAGATAAACTCAAAAGTGTGTTAGGGAAGTTGAGAGCTGGTTCAACAGACTGAACTCAGGCCGTTCTTCCAGAGGCCTAGGGTTCAGTTCCCAGCTCCCATATGGTGGCTCACAACTAGCTGTAACTCCGGTTCCAGCAGCTCCTGATCTGATGCTCTCCTCTGGCCTCCTCCAGCACTGCATGCACACGGTGCACAGACATACATGCAGACAAAACACTCACACACATTACTTTTTAAAAAAATTTGTTAAAGAATAGTTTCAGATTCATAGAATGCTTTTGGACATGTGGAGTCATCATGTCGCCTTCGTCCTCATCTGAGCATCTGTCTTGGTGTGCGTCCTTGTCTGAGCGTCTCTCTTGGTGTGTGTTCATTATAAACCTAGTCCGTATTTTTTTCACATTTCCTTATTTTTCTCCAATATCTCATAAGTCTACTCAGGGCTTGTTCTCAAATCTCCTTAGACTCTTCCAGACTGCTTCCAAACCTTCCTTTTTCTGATATCCTTGCTCATTAAAAAATTTAAAAATTAGATTTACTTATGTATTGTGCGTGTCTGTGGGAGCATTTGTATGCCAGGGTGCACAGGTAGACGTCAGAGGACAATTTGTGGGAATCAGTTGAGTCCATTCCCTCCTTTCATTGTGTGAGTTCCAGGGATTAAACACAAATCATCAAGTCTTGGTTTCTTTTTGTTTATTTGAGACAAGGTTTCTCTAAGTAACCCTGACTGTTCTGGAACTCACTCTGTAGATTAGGCTAGCCTCAAACTCATCGAGATCCACTTGCCTCTGCCTCCTGAGTGCTGGGATTAAAGGTGTGCATTATCATGCCCTGTTAAGTCATCAAGTCTTGATGGCAAATGCCTTCATTCACGGAGCTACCTCTATAGCCTGACTTTGATAATTTTGGGGGAGTATAAGTCAGGTGTTTCCTAGATAATTCATTAATTGGGGTTCATATGGTATTTTTCATGCTTGAAAGGGAGTCATAGGATTTTGAGAGGCAGATCAGGGTGGTGAAAGTGCCATTACAAGAGGTAACTTGAGAACTTTGAGCTGGGTGGTACTGGGACAAAAGAGCAAATGTTAGGAGGAGCCTGAGGCCCAGCACAACTCTCTTTCTAAAGTCACACCATGGAAACACTTACTCTATGGGAGGGGCATCCCAGGTGATGTGGAGGAGGGCCAGACTCTGAGTTCTGCTGACCGAGGAAAGAAAGAGTAGAAGGGTTGAGCTTGGGCTTCTGAAGTGTCTGTTCTTAGAGCAGGCAGTCTTGACCCTTTTTTGGCATCAGCTCTGAGTACAGAGTTCAGTTTTAAACTTTGGTTCCCACACTTGGTCCTTCCACTTTTCTGGTTCACAAGTCTTACTGGCTTCCTCGGGGGTTTACATTCTAGGAACCAAGTCCACCGATTGAGCACAGAGAACACAACAGTTAAGGAGGAACTCGCAGTTTTAAAACAGAAAGACATGCCGTCTTCACAGATAATCTGAATGCCCAGTCTGCAGATGCATGAAAGGGGAAGTGACTGGCTTGGGTGCACAACTGGCAAGTGACAAGGTAGGGCCCAGATTCAAGGCCAGTGCACATCAAGCCTGGTATTCAGTAGTGGGAGACTGGCTAAGAGAGCTGGGGCCTACGTTTTCACTGGATGGAGCACAACTACACAGCAGCTCAAAACGACTTTGGGAAATACTCAGGCAGGGCAATATGGAAGATTTTTTTCTCTAGTGTTTGGGTATGAGAAGGGTTTTCAATGATATTTTTTCTAAATTAAATTATGACTGATGTTGTATGTCATTTGCCCACTGATGGACTTTCTGTTGTTTCCACTGGAGTCTTACAATGATCTAAAGGCCTTTAGAATTCCTCAGAACGGAACTGGCCTCTTGCTTATCCCGAAATGCTCACACTGGTTTTCACTGATGTCTTATTAGGTACAGAATGCAGATGGAGTCCTATATTATCTGCCTCAGGAAGACTAGAGGCAGCACCTTCCCAGTGTTCTTTCCTTGGACACTAGAGGTAGATGCAGAAGCCTTTGCTTGTCCTCCAGGTCTGAGGTGTCTATCTTCTGAATTATGGCCTCAGACAAATCTCTGCACATACATTTTCTCATTTGTGTAATGAAACCTTAACAAGACCTGGTTTGTAAGATCACTGTGAGGACCAGATGTGATGAAGTGGGCCCCAGCTTGTCATGGTGACATAGCTGGTCCTCTTTGTGCCAGAATGGAGGCAGAGAGCCAGAAGCTGATGATTTTTCATACTGCAATGGTGCCTTGAAAATGATTCTAGATTTAAAACTTCCATGCCTCAAGTAAACTGGTGAGGAAGTAAAAGTCTGACCCTGGGACCTAGAGAGAACATTCACAGTAAATTGATGTGACTGTGGCTGCCTGTGCCTGACAAAGTGTGTATTTACAGTGACAATATATGAAGAATACCAAGTCAATCAAAGAAGACAAAACACAGACAGACAGAAAGACAGACACACAGCCCTCAAAGTTGGCCAAGGACTATCTAGGAAAGGCCAATAAGTACAGGAGAAGATACTCAATATCATTATCCATCAGGAAACAAAAATTTAATCCACAGCAAGATAGCACTCCACACCCACTAGAGTGTTTAAGATGTAACAATATGAAATGTTGTTGAGAATGTGGAAAGATGATCATTCATTTTTATGTAGTTCGGGGGGATCAAATCCAGGGCCTCACACATGTGGGGCAAGTAAACTGAATCATTCCCTGAGCCCTGCAAGCAGGCCTTGGCATGTAGTAGGGTGGCCTTAAACTCATGATCCTCCTGCCTCAGGCTTTCTAGTGTTGGGATTGCCAGTGTGTACCACCGTGTCCAGTTCCTGGAACTCTTACACACAGCTAAAGACACAATAGGGTCACCATACTATGCATATGGTACAATATTGTACAATTACTTTGGAAACATTTGATAGTTTATACTAAAGTTAAATATGTGCCTACTCTATGGCCAGCAACTCATTTCTTAGTGTGTATGTTCAAGCATGTGGGCAGATTTTTTTATTAAATCTCTTCCCAGAATATCCAAAGTGAGAACAATCCATGTGTCTATCAATGGAGAATGTTATACATATATGGTAGAATATTATTTAGCATTAAGAGTAACATTCTTTCAACATAGGCAGCATGAATTAGGCTCAACAACATGTTGTGTTTTTAAAAGAAGCACATATAAACGTTTATATAAAATGTGGTTCCATATATCTGAAAATTTAGAAATGACAAAATGAATCTATAGTGAAAGAAAGCAAGCCAATCTTAACATTGGGATCATAAAACTGATTATAAGGGAACGCACAAGGAAATGGCATGAGGGAATGGAAATATCCTGCATTTTGTTGGTGATGTCAGATTCCCTACTGTATGCTATGAATATGTTTTATTACAACTGGTTAATAAAGAAGCTGCTTTGACCGACAGCAGGGCAGAATATAGGTAGGCGGGAAAACTAAACTGAACATAGGGAGAAAGAAGGCAGAGTCAGGGAGACACCATGTAGGTGCTGAAGGTGAAAGACGCTGGAACCTTGGTAAGCCACAGCCTCGTGGCGATACACAGATTAATAGAAATGGGTTAGTTTAATATGTAAGAGCTAGCTAGGAATGTTCCTGAGCCGTTGGCCAAACAGTGTTATAATTAATATAGTTTTGTGTGATTATTCGGGTCTAGGTGACTGGAAAATGAAAGCACAGTCTCCATTTACATGTTGGGGCAATGAATATATGTATGCATATACTTGTCAAAGCTCATCCAATAGTACGTTTTAGTCTGTGCGTTTTGTTGAGGTCAATCATTCTTACAAAAGCATGCAAACGTACTTTGTTCTGTGTCTAATGCTTTAGAGAATCCATGTCTGGCCCTGGCTCTTCCACGAAGGTAGCATTTGGTTCTAACTGGCAGGTGTTTGCTCTCCAATGAGGCTTCTAGACCTTCCAAAAATCAGCACCCTGTGGAAGACTTGAGCTCTCTCCAATAAGGACTCAGTAAATGAAATGTTTCCCCAGGATCTTGAGGGATTTCTGGAAAAGCATATTTCATCCTAGATAGTATTTGGAGCAGCTATTGGTGGGGAAACTCTTGAGATCTCCCAAGATGGGTTCCCCATCTTCTCTCATAGAAGAGGACCTTGTCCGCCTCTGCCCAAGGTTCTGGTTTCCATCTCTCTGCAACCTTTAAGCACCTCTGTGGACAGTCCAGTTTGGAGGAGAAGCATGCCTTTACCAGTCTACAAAGATCATTTTCTGGGAATCCTGGACAGTGGGACAAAAGCAAAAAATGTAAATCAGGAATGGCCTAATCAAGGAAAACCCCACAGGGAGTGGTTGACCACAAAGTAGTCCTCTGTGTGGGAAGAGCCTTTGGTTATCAGGTCAAAAGGACCTGATCTTTCCGGTTTTCACTGCTTACCCCTCCCCCTTATTATCTTTCTCATTCACTCTCTCACTTCTCACTCGGAAGTGTCTTCACTGTGGCCGTCACTCAGGGATCAAATGCAAGTCATCAGGCTTGGCATTAAGTGCTTTTACCCACTGATGCATCTCAATGACCCTAGTCATTAACTTTTGGCTCCATTTGGGGAAATTTATCAATCTTATAGCCAAGCTTAGTATAAAACAGCATTAATTTTTTACGAGTATGTATTAATTAAACATGAAAATGGATTTCATTATGAGAGTTCATGCATTTATACAAGATACATTTGCTCATATTTGCCTTCCATGATCTTCTCGTGTCCAGTCCAACACTTGCTGATCCCTTCCTTCCTCTCATGGTTGCCATTGAAATTAAAAAACAGGATTTAATTATTTTTTAATTTATTTTATGTGTATGGCTGTCTCCTGTACCTGGTGCCAAGGAGGTCAGAAGAGGGCATTGGATTCCATGGAATTGGAGTATGGATGGTTATGAGCTCCTATATGGGAATCAAACCCAGGTCCTCTTCAAGAACAACAAATGTTCTTAACCACGGAGCCATCTCTCCAGTCCCCAAGTTAGCATTAAAAAAATAGGCCCTTTCTTTGTAAGCACAGGAGAGTCTTCAAGAGCCCAGCTGGATTCTTCTGCTGTTCACTGAGTGGTACTCTCCAGGACAAGCTCACTGAGGTCATCTGAACTGTCTTAGAACCTTAAAGGGCCAGCGTGTGGAGTTCACCTAACCTGTTCATCTAGATTACCAGTCCTTTAGGAAACTCTCAAGAGAGCAGCCCATGAAACCACATCCCACTTCTTAATTTCTAATGCAGTCAAGCCTGCAGCCCTCCAGTGTCTGCCCCACTAAGCTTGGTGAGCATGGAATCAGAGCAGGGGACATTATGGAATCTACATCTTCAAAGTCTCAAGCTGCCAGAATCCACAACCTCCTTTCATATAGATTGAGGAGAAAAGCAATGTGCTTTCTGACCCCTGGAAAATGTTCTTCTGGATTCAACATACCACACATACAACATACTTCAGACTCTAGCTTTTCTGTCCATCAATAAATTGATTGCTTGAATGGACCACCCAGGCAGGATCATCCAAATCTACAACAAGCTGTAAGCCATAGGTTGGCAGGATGGCAAGAGGAAGGTGCATGGCTGGAGACTCCCTGCTCTGTCTCCTGCTGGACTATGGGATATTACAGGGTATCTGGGAGAAAGAAAGAGCACAGGGGCATTGTGGGTTGTAGCTGTGTTAGGAACTTCGAAGGCAATCTCTATTGAAATGCTTTCCACCTGAATCCATCTAAGGCTGAATCAAAGCTTGGTGTTCAGGGGAAATCTGGATTCCTTAGTTTTTGAAAGTATAATATTGTTGTTCCAAGTATTGCTTCTAATAAACATTAACAAATTACAATGGGAAAAAATAGACCCTTTCTAATCAAAGACTAGAAAAGCCATGAACTTTGGGACAGAGTCTAGTGGCTCCCGGGATGAATAGAGCTGGAGAGTAGGAACACCTCTTCCCCAGGTGCTTTCATTCTCTCACCCATTTATTCCTTCCACATAGTTTCTGCCTTTAATGTTTATTGAATGCTGGGTGTCAGTCCTGTCTCTTGTAGCTGAGGAAAGAAAAAGGACCCAACGTGAGTGGGACTTTGTATTCTTGGGGACTCACATCCTCTGTCACCGATTAAGTGCTGCATACTGGCGTGTGTCCTAGGCTGTTGAGAATACAGAGGGGGGAAAAGCTGATAAAGCTCCTAATTTTAAGGGCATCTTAGTCTACTGCAGGGTGACATTGGTAAATGGGTAATTTATAGCTCTGAGCAAAACACAGTTGGAAGTTTGAGGAAGACCAGAGGAAATGAGAGGCCAAGAGAAGCATGAACTAAACTTGAATCAGTGGGCACTGGCCTTTTTGGTGTTTGATCACTTTGCAGTTCTGATGGACTCATCTGAAAAATTCACAAAGCACTTGAGTTCCTGAGATTTAGGGATCTGGAAGGAAGTTCTTTTGGGGCTGGAGAAATGACTCAGCAGTTAAGACTGAACTGCTTTTGTTGAGGACCAAGGCTTGGTTCCCAGCACCCACAATGGGTGACCCACGATTGCCTGCAACTCCAATTCTACGGGTCTGTTACCCCCTCTTCTGAACCCTATAGGCACCACACTCCCATGTGCACATCTCTCTTTCTCCTTTCTCTCTCTCTCTCTCTCTCTCTCTCTTTCACACACACACACACACACACACACACACACACACACACACACACACACACATTAAAAATAAAAATATATCCTAAAAACAGAAGCTGTGGCAGAGGGATAGAAGTCAAGAGGGACCAGAGATGGCTGTAATGGCCCTATTTCAGAAGAAGCCTTCCTGTCCTCCAAGAAACATGCCTGAAGCTGGGTGTCATAGATCAATGGTCACTGGTGGCTTGGCAGCCCCGACTGGCTTAGGGAGCATAGAAAGCACCCCCAGGAGTGTCCAGGGATTTCAATGCTGGGAGAGGCTTCATCTTTGGTTAAATGAATAATAGTCTTTGTTTATATAGGGAAGTTGAGGCTCAGAATGGAGTAATACCTGGATAAGATGACAAGGTCCCTAGTGTTCAGTTCTCTGAGATGTCAATTAAGAGAGGGTGTTGGATCCCCCGGGTTTAGAATTACAGATGGTTGTAAACCACTCTGTGGGTGTGGGGAACAGAACCCTGGTCCTCTGAAAGTGCAGCCAATACTTGAGTTACCCAGCCATCTCTTCAGCTCCTAGCAGCTTTATCTTTGAGAAAGGAGGCATTGCAACCCTTCCCTAATCTCTTGGGGCACAAATGATTAGTTGTGGTTAGATCGTTTTTAACAGCACTCTTCTCCCCAAGGCAGGTCCTGTTGGCACACCCTTCTCACACACCTACGCACCTTGTAGCTTTAAAAAGCCAACTGGCATGAGTGGTTCCCGTGGTAATTTGTAATCTCTTCCTGTTCCATTTGTTGTAACATGTAAGATTTATGTTTCCGAAAATGCATGCTGATCTCAGTATAACTTGATTAATTGTGATACTCCTAGTTTACGTTTTAAAGTCAACAGAGATAAGCGAGAATTAGGAGTGTATGGACTTAGAAGAGACATTTAGGTTAAGCACTTGAGAGGACAGCCAATACACTTTAGCAATGAGGAGACTCAAAACAAGTTGCTAAGGGCCCAATTCTAAAAATAATCATAGTAATTTTTATAAGGGGCTAGAAGGACTAACTCCACAAACAAAGAGGTCACAACAGAAAGCAGGCGGGTCTGAATCAAGAACAGGTGGATATGGGAAAATAAGATGGTGCAAATTCACTCATCTAGAGTTCTAGAAGGAAGGATGTTTATATAAATGATGGGGGAAGATATTAGAGAAAAGATGTGATTACATCAAATCCGCAGATTAAGCATAGAACAAAACAAATAGCGTCATCTATTCACCAAGATATTTGGCATTGGCTATAAATCCACGGCATTGCCTCAAGGCAAGAAGCCAGAAAATGGCTACAATTATGGGTTGTATTGCCAGGGGAAGTTCAACATTGGCCAATGGGGAAACTGCTTTTTCTTGATGGCAGTCCTCGGGCTATGTTGCACCAACAGGAGGAAGTGATGGAGCAAGAGCATAGGGTTGGGATGTCCTATGGCCTTTTGCTATACTTTTGTTATTGATGACCTGGAAGCACCAGAGGCCAGGGTGTGGTGCCAAACCCCTAAATAAACAGTAGAAGAAAGACCACTGCCAAGGTGACTTTCAGTACTCTGAGGCCATGTAAGGAAAGTCATGTATTTCAACTGTGAAGAGTCCAGGAACAGCTGATTCCATGTAACTCACTCCCACCTCTGGTGGCCTGGCAATCAATAGGAAGTCACCTGCCTATTTGCACTGCGGAGACATCTGCCTGACACTTCTATCTTCAACTATTTCATTCTCTCTCTCTTTTTTCTTTTTTTCATATTCTTTTATTTTTCATTCAAAAATATACACTTCCTCCCCTTCTCCCAGTCCCCTCCAGCTCCCCCACTACCCCTCCTCCCTCCCCCTGCTTCCTTAAGAGGGGGCAAGATATCCTGCCCTGTGGGAAGCCCAAGGCCCTCCCCCCTCCATCCCGGCCTAAGAAGGTGTGCATCCATATAGACTAGGGTCCCAAAAAGCCAATATATACAGAAGAGATAGGTCCCAGTGCCATTATCATTGGCTTCTCAGTCAGCCCCCATTGGCAGCCACATTCAGAGATTCCGGTTTGATCATATGCTCTTTCAGTCCTGGTCCAGCTGGATTTGGTGAGCTCCCATTAGATCAGGCACACTGTCTCAGTTGGTGGACCAGCCCCTCACTGTCCTGACTTCCTTGCTCATCTTCTCCCACCTTCTGCTCTTTGACTGGACCTTGGGAGCTCAGTCCATTGCTCTGATGTGAATGTGGGTCTCTGTCTCTATCTCCATCCATCGATGAAATTTCTATGGTGATAATCAAGATATTCATCAATGTGACTATGGGACAAGGCTAGTTCAGGCACTCTCTCCTCTGCTGCCCAAGTACCTAGCTGGGGACATCCCCGTGGACACCTGGGATCCCCTCTAGAACCAAGTCTCTTGCCAATCCTAAAATGACTCCCTTAATGTAGATATCTTATTCCCTTCTCCAATATCCACCCTTCCTCCATCTCCACCCTCACACTCCCCCAAGCTCTCCCCAGTTCCTTCCCTTCTCCCTCCCCCCTCCCTTTCGCCCACCCCCACCTCCACCCCTACCTCCACCCCTATCCCCACTCCTGTGCTTCCAACTTTTGCCCTGCAATCTTGTTTGCTTCCAATTTCCAGGAGGATCTATATATGTTTTTCTTTGGGTTCACCTTGCTATTGGGCTTCTCTAGGCTTGTGAGCTATAAGCTTAATGTCCTTTGTTTATGGCTAGAGTCCACTAATGAGTGAGTACATACCATAACCATCTTTTTGGGTTTGGGTTATCTCACTAAGGATAGTGTTTTCTATTTCCATCCATTTGCATGCAAAATTCAAGATGTCATTGTTTTTTTTTTTTTTACCGCTGAGTAGTATTCTAATGTGTATATATTCCACACTTTCTTTATCCATTCTTCCATTGAGGGGCACCTCGGTTGTTTCCAGGTTCTGGCTATTACAAATAATGCTGCTGTGAACATAGTTGCTCTGTTCCCATAACAAAAGGACACAATGCTGACTTGCCACCAGCCAGTAGTTTCACCCTCACGTCAAAGAACAGGGCTCTAAAGGACAGTTCAAGGGGGCAGGGCAGGGCACAACTATCAAGTCCTAGACTGCCATCAAATTCCCCTGTGCTCTTATCAGGAAAAATGTAATTCTGCCAGGTGGGCAAGATGACCCTGGGTAATGACAATTCAACAAGAACAACACTGGTGTGCTTAAGAAATCATTCTGATGATTCTTGCTGTGTAACTCTCCTAAGCGGCCAGACTTGAGTCCCCTGTCTCTTTTTAAATTACTCAAAGTTTGAACTAGGGCAGGAACCTGGAAGAGATTTAAGGATGACAGCATACGTGGAATTTGTAAGCCCAGGGTGTATATAAGTCAGTAAAATCTATTTGTGGCCGGTTCTTCCTTGGGTATTAGCCAGAGTTAGAAGTGCACTATTACCAAAGAGCTTTCCTCTCTATTAGTTGCTAAGTGTGTAGAGGGATTACTCACTGGGAAGGCAGATTATTTCTGCAATAGCACAACACCTAAAATTCAGATTCAAATTATGTCTTGACTTGACACCTGATAAAATCAGGGGGACCTGGGCTTTTCTTTCCTTTTTAAACATTTGTTTTATGCGTATGAGTGTTTCCCCCGCGTGTGTGTCCATGCACCATGTGCATGCAGTGCTCTCAGATCTCCTGGACCTGGGGTTGCAGGTGGTTGTGAGCTGCCATGTGGGTGCTAGAAATGGAACCCAGGTCCTTTGGAAGCGTAGTCAGTGCTACTAACCTCTGAGATCCGACTCTTCCAACCGTAAAATTTCCTTTCTTTCCCCTGCACTCTTCATAGACAATGTTCCTATTCCCCCCAGGTAAGCGACCTGCTGATCAGAGGACCAGGTCTGGTTTCTGGTTATCCCTGACACCTAGGGAAATTATTCAGCAAAGCCAACTATATCCTCCCTTGGGCACTAGGGAACATGTCATACCCCCCCCCCCATTTTGGCACAGGGTCTCTCTATGTAGTCCTAGCTGTCCTGAAGCTTGCTATTTAGATCAAGTTGCCCTCAAACTCACAGAAATCCTCCTGCGCCTGCCTCCCGAGTGCTGGGATAAAAGGAGTGTGCCGCCACACCAGGCTATTCCACACTTAAAATGTAAATACTTCCTGCAGCCCCGGTTGTTTGCTCTGTTCCTGAGTACAGGCCTTATGCGGCCTTGGTGTCTCATCCCCAGGCTTTGAGCATTTGTGACTGACAAGTATCAGCTGTGGGACTCATCTGTGTGGTGTTGGGTGTCACGTGTCATCATTACAGTTCTCATGTGGAAAGAACTTTCACTAATGGAGTGAAAACAGAAGCCCGTAGGATGTTGTTTGATGTTCCCTGTGGGCAGGGTCCTGAGAGTGGAGGCTACATCCTAAAGAATGCTGGGTTTGGACTTCATTCATCTCTGCCATCAACAGGCTAACTGACCCTAGGCAAGCTTGGCAGTCCCTGTGTAGACCAGGCTGGCCTAGGACTCAAAGAGATCTGAATGTTTCTGCCTTCTGAGTACTGAGATTAAAGGTGTGTGCCTTAGTGCCTGGCAAAAATGGTTCTGTTTGGATAAAATGGTGGTTTATTATTAGGATTAGACAGTGTACAAAATTACTCAAAGGACTGTAAGAAGAAAATGCCAACCGTGCTGTGCAGTTTCCCTTCCCCAGAGTCATGGCGCCCTTGGCCTTAGTTCAGGAAGTCCTGACTGCAGATTCCACCTCTGCCATGGGGTGCACCTGCAAAAGCAGCCTTCACTCTGTTTCCTTCTAGTTTTGCTTTGGTCAAGACTGTGAGAATATAATTTATCAGTAACACCTACATCACAGCTCTGCCTAGCTTCAAGGAGTCTGGGCCATGTTAATTTGAATGTTCTCATCTCTGTGCTCTAGAGAAGTGATTGAATGGATATTTTGTGAATTTATTTATGAATTCTGCCCCGGTGTCTGCTTTTCATTGCAGTCATGGTTTTATGACAGCAGTAATAATAATATTGTAAAAGATGTTTAAAATATTATAAAATATTTACAATATTGTAAAACAGTGGCTTACACATCTCTATTTTTGACTGGTCCTCCATTATAAAGCATCCATTGTAAAGTTATTAATTTGTTCTTTTTATTCTCCCCTTGCCCAATGTTATAAGTTCTAAACAAAACTTTGGAGTGACTCAGACACTAATTGCTAGAGCCGAACTACAATGTCTCTAACCAGTAATCTTTTTAGTTTTTCTTTATCTGGTACATATAATGATCTTCAGATAATGTCAAGGCACATGGCAAAAATTTGCTAATCCAGCTCTTTACTTATGACTAGAATGATGTTTAACTTTCAGGGAAATAATATGTTTGTCTGAAGAATCGTTAGGCCTATGAATCATTTCAAGTGTATTTTAGGCAAAGAGAGAAGAAAATGAAAACCCTGGCCAGCACGTAGCCTTTCTGCCCATTGCCCCACAACCTCTTTCTCTCTCAAGTCCTTCATGACTTGAACAAGTCATGAACAAGTCCTTCATGATTCTGAGCTCTCTAACACAGTCTTGCTCTGGTGATGATGATAACCTTCCTTCATCTCTTAAGGTGCTGGTCCTAGAATAAAGTGACTTCTTTCCTACCAACTCTTATCTCTGAAGAATTTATTGGCTTTCAAGTAATGAGCAAATGGTCTTGGTTCCAGTAACAGATTGCTAGCATACCTAGTACCTTGGAAATGGATATGGGATTTCTGCATAAAGTCAAGCTGACACTTGTATCCCAAAGTCTTTCTAGAGGATATCTAGAAAGTACTTTTTTTGATTTTTATTGAGCTCTACATTTTTCTCTGCTCCCCTCCCTGCCTCTCTCCTCCCCCCTTCAGCCTCTCCCAAGGTCCCCATGCTCCCAAATTACTCAGGAGATCTTGTCTTTTTCTACTTCCCATGTAGATTAGATCTCTGTAAGTCTCTCTTAGTGTCCTCATTGTTGTCTAAGTTCTCTGGGATTGTGGTTTGTAGGCTGGTTTTCTTTGCTTTATGTTTAAAAACCACCTATGAGTGAGTACTTGTGATAACTGTCTTTCTGTGTCTGGGTTACCTCACTTAAAATAATGTTTTCTAGCTCCACCCATTTTCCTGCAAAATTCAAGATGTCGTTATTTTTTCTGCTGTGTAGTACTCCATTGTGTAAATGTACCATGTTTCCTTATCCATTCTTTGGTAGAGGGGCATTTAGGTTGTCAAACACTTCTTACCTACCCACACAACTTTGTGTTATCTTCCTTTTTAAAAAAACTCATCAAGTACATTTTGTGCTGGCCATACCTATTGTATGTGTTGCCTTTCGTTGGAGTATGGTCAACCTACCAGGGGTCTCACCTTTAAGAAGAATGACTCTTCCTCCTCTAGGAGCTTCTAGGCGCCAAAAGATCTTTAGCTAGGGAGTGGAACTTGTGCCCATTTCTCTTGGATTTGTCTGGCTTGATATTATGTAGGTCTTATACATGTTGTCATAACTACTGTGACTTCATATGTACAGCTGCCCTACTGTGTCCAGAAGACACTCTTTTTAGTTATCCTTTGGTTCTTACTTTTTTCTCTCCCCACTTCTTCAATGACTCTGGAGTGCTGTGAGGAGGGAGTGTGATGTAGATGTCCCACTTAGGCCTAAGAATTCCACAGTCTTATTCTCTGTACCTTAACCAGTTGTGGGTCTACATGTTCGTCATTCTCTACTGCAAATGGAAGCTCCCCTGATGAGGGTTGAGAGATGCATCAATCTATAGGTATGTGGATAACTCATTAGGATTCAGTTTAATGTGGAGACATGAATTTTTACTCACCTGAAAGACATATTCCAACTGTCTAGCCTTCATACTGCTGGAAGGTGCTGTGTGTGCTATCAGAAGAGAAAAGTAATCATCAGTCTTACCCAAGTTTAAACCTTGTGAGCTACAGTAACAACTGGCCTGGAAGGACATGCCCACTCATGTAATAGTGGCATGAATGTTATGGGAATACCCAACACCTTTTGATTGGATTTAAAGCATACTCCATATGGTGGTTCCCATAGGCTCATATACTTGAATATTCCAACTGGTGGAATTGTTGGGGAAGGATTAAGAGTTGTGGCCTTGGTGGAGGTGTGTTACTGGGCATGGAGTTTGAGGTTTCAAAGGCCAGCACCATGCAAAGTTAGCGTGCTTGTAGATTAGATGCAAGCTCTCAGCTACTCCTCCAGTGCCATGCCTGCCTGCTTGCCACCATGCTCCCTGCCATGATGGTTATAAATTCTAACTGGCTGGAACCATGAGCCTCAACAAACACTTTCTTTTATGTGTTTCCTTGATCATAGTATCTTATCACAACCATAGAAGAGTAACTAAGGTGACCTCACAATTTGAAACCCATACTTGACCAGTTCTTGGGACCAAAAATATGCGACTAGACAGGATGTAGGTCCTAGTGGAGAAATTGCCAGAATACTTTTCTTATTGATCTACTATAACACAGTATATATCTCTTTAGTTAGGGGTGTTTATCTCTTGAACAATTACAGCTGACTTTTCAACACCAGCCTGACCGCTCTCCTAGCCCTGGCGAGGTAGAGATGTTGTTAGCTTCTTCTCCCAGTTTAATACTCTTATTGTGTGGCTAGAGAAATTGAGAGAGCTTCAGAGTCCTGACTTTTGTGAGGTATTTGACTACACCATGTAAAGATATGTTACTCTGCTTGGTTTAATAAAAAGCTAAATGACCAATGGCTAGGCAGGAAAGCATAGTAGGGGCTTCTGGGAAGAGAGCTCTGGAAAGAATAAAGAAGAAAGAAGTAGTCACCAGTTGGATGCAGAGGGAGCAAGACATGCAAGAGGAGAGGTAAAAAGCCATGAGTCACATGGCACCATATAGATGAATAAAAATGGGTTAATTTAAGTAATATGAGCTAGTAGGACAAGCCTAAGCTATAGACTGATCTGTCATAATTAATGTATGTGTGTCATTTTTCTTTATTTTAGTTTACATACCTACCACAGTTTCCCCATTTCCCCTCCTTCCTCTCCTCCTCTTCTCTACCCCATCTCCATTCTACCTGTCCCCATCCATTCCTCCTCCATCTCCATTCAGATGGGGTAAGGTCTCCCTTGGGTATCAACAAAGCATCACATATCAAGTTGAGGCAGGACCAAGCTCCTTTCCCTGCATCAAGGCTGAACAAGATATCTCATTATAGGGAATAGGTTACAAAGAGCCAGCTCATGCATCAGGGACAAGCTCTGGTCCCACTGCTAGGAGCCCCACAAAAGACCAATCTACACAACTGTCACCCAGATGCAGAGGGCCTAGGTTGATCCTGTGCTGGCTCCATAACTGTTGGTCCAGAGTTCCTGAGCTCCCACAAGCTCAGGTCAGCTATATCTGTGGGTTTTCCCATCATGACTTTGACTTCCCCTTGCTCATATAATCCCTTCTCCTCTCTTCAACCGGACTACCAGAGCCCAGACCAGTCCTTGGCTATAGATCTCTGCATTTGCTTCCATCAGGTACTGGATGAAGGCTTTATGATGACAATTAGAGTAGTCACCAATCTGACTACAGGGAAAGTTCAGGCACCCTCTCCACTATTGCTAGGAGTCTTATCTGGGGTCATTCTTGTGGATTCCTGAGAGTTTCCTTGGCACCAGGTTTCTCACTAGCTCCATCTGTCAAGACATCTCTTTCATTACTCTCTCTTCCTGTCCTGCCCCCAGCTCAACCATCCTGATCCTTCATGCTCTCCTTCCCCCATCCTCTTCCCTCTACTCCCCACCAACCCCCAGTTTACCCAGGACATCTCATCTTTTTGTCCTGGAAGATCCATACATCCCTCTTAGGGTCCTCCTTGGTACCTCGCTTCTCTGGTGCTGAGGATTATAGCCGGGTTATCCTTTGCTTTGCCTCTAATTATCCACTTATGAGTGAGTACATACCATGTTTGTCTTTCTGGGTCTGGGTTACCTCACTCAGGATGATTTTTTTTCTAGTTCCATCCATTTTCCTGCAAACTTCACGATCTCATTGTTTTATCCCACCGAGTAATACTCTATTGTGTTGACATACCACATTTTCTTTATCCATTCTTCAATTGAGAATGGGTTGTTTCTAGGTTCTGGCTATTATGAATAATGCTGCTATGAACATAGTTGAGCAAATGTCCTTGTGGTATGATTGAACATCCTTTGGGTATATGCCCAAGAGTGATATTGCTGGGTGTTGAGGTAGATTGATTCTCAATTTTCTGAGAAACCTCCATACTGATGTGGGATTTCCTTCTGTATGCTGTGAATATGTTTTATTACTATTGGTTAATAAAGAAGCTCTTTTGGCCTATGGCAGGGCAGAATATAGCAAGGCAGAAAATCCAAGCAGAGAGAGAGGAGAAAAGAAGGCAGAGTCAGGGAGATGCCATGTAGCTGCTGAAGGAGACAGACACCGGAACCTTAACAGTAGGCCCAGACCTCATGGTGATACACAGATTAATAGAAATGGGTTAATTTAAAATGTAAGAACTAGCTAAGAATATGCCTAAGCTATTGGTTAAACAATGTTGTAATTAATATAGTTTCTGTGTGATTGTTGGGGTCTGGGTAGCCAGGGGATGAATGAGCAGTCTCTGTTTACACTATACTGATTTCCAAAGTGGTTGTACAAGTTTTCACTCCCACCGGCAGTGGAGGAATGTTCCCCTTACTCCAAATCCTCTCCAACATAGGCTGTCATTAGTGTTTTTGATCTTGGTCATTCTGACAGGTGTAAGATGGTATCTCAGAGTCATTTTGATTTGCATTTCCCTGATAGCTAAGAATGTTGAACACTTTTTAAAGTGTATCTTGGCCAGTCAAGATTCTTCTGTTGAGAATTCTCTGTTTAAATCTGTACTCCATTTTTTAAAATGGGATTATTTAGTATTTTGAAGTTAGTTTCTTGAGTTCTTTATATATTTTGGATTCAGTCTTCTGTCAGATGTGGGGTTGGCGAAGATTTTTTTCCCTTGCTGTCTTTTTGTTTTATTGATAGTGTCCTTTGCCTTACAGAAGCTCTTCAGTTTCAGGAGGTTCCATTTATTAATTGTTGATATCAGTGTCTGTGCTATTGGTATTATATTTAGGAAGTGGTCTCATATGCCAATGTGTTCAAGACTACTTCCCACTTTCTCATCTATCAACTTAGTATAACTGGATTTATGCTGAGGTCTTTGATCCACTTGGACTTGAGTTTTGTGCAAGGTGATAGATATTGATCTAATTGCGTTCTTCTACCTGCCACCATCTAGTTATGCCAGCACCAGTTGTTAAGGATGATTTCTGCTTTTTCATTGTATATTTTTGGTTACTTTGTCAAAAATCAGGTGTTCATAGGTGTGTGGATTTATGTCAGGGACTTTGATTTGATTCCATTGATCCACGTGTCTGTTTTTAATGCTATTGTTTTTATTACTATAGCTCTATAGCAGAGTTTGAAGTCAGGGATGGTGATGCCTCCAGAAGTTCTTTTATTGTACAGAATTGTTTTAGCTATCCTGGGTTTTTTGTTTTTCCATATGAAATTGAGTATTGTTCTTTCAAGGTCTCTGAAGAATCATGTTGGGATTTTGATGGGAATTGCTTGATCTGTAAAGCACAAAACAGTCCCACACCAGTTTGGGAAACTGGTTTATTTATTTGAGGGGAAAAACCTTACAGAACACTGTCCTACACGACAGCCAGGAAAGGAATCTAGTCACTGGAGCAAGAGAGCGAGCAAAGGGCTGTTGCTGCTTTTTAAAGAGAAAGAGATCATACCCCAGTGGGCTGGTATCTCAGCGGCTATTGGCTGAAGGAGCGGAAGGAGCTCCTGCAGCAGATCTGTAGATTGCTTTTGGTAAGATTGCCATTTTTACTATGTTAATCCTTCGGTGTCATTTTTTTTTGTAAGCTGGAGGTCCAAAGAAAAACCTATCTCCACCTGACTAAGATCACACTGTTGTGCAGTGATAACGAAAGGCACTAGAAGCTAGAAGTAGATGATCTTGATTGTCAACTAGACTCAGTAATGTCTTTTGAGGTACAAGAATCTGAGCTTGTATATCTCATTCTGTGAGCTGCTATGTGTGTGTATGTGTGTGTGTGCTTAGTTTACAGAAGACACTCAATAACGTGTTTTGAGTAATTGAATGGACAAATGTTTTAAGAGGGATGAACACCAGATGGAAGAGGTGAAGTTAGAATTTAGGCTCTCAGTTTAGGAGAGGTGTGGCCAGACAGAGGCACCTGGGGTTACTCAGGAGTTACTAGACTCAGAGAAACCTAAACTCACACATGACAACTTGTCCACTCTGTGATTTTAAATGGGTATTCTCAGTGAGAGGATTCAGTCTAACCCTCTTCTGAAGTCCATTTCATGTGAACAATGTATGCCTTTTAGATGAAGCTGAAAAAACCAAAACCCAAAGCCAAACAAACAAACAAACAAACAAAACCAAAACCAGGCAGTGGTGGCACATGCCTTTAATCCCAGCACTCAAGAGGTAGAGGCAGGTGGATCTCTGTGAGTTGGAGGCTAGCCTGGTCTACAAGTGAGTTCTAGGACTGAAGGGTCCAAAAATAAGAAAATAAAAATATAAATTGCGGAAATAGGAATGTAGAAATAAAGAAATATAAAGTTGTAAGCCTAGGAGAATGAGAACAGACTGTCAGTAGCCTTCTCAGCAGCTTGAGGATTAACTATTAACAGTGGGTTACTCCACTTTACAACCCATAGCTCTATTTACAAGGCCGAAGCATCTCTCTGCAAACTGAGAGCTAGGCTATGGATATGAGCTGAGTCAACTTTTAGGAGATAGATATATGACCTCTGGGTTATACATTATTTCTGTTATGTGAAACTGGCAGCATCAAAGAGGAGAGCACAGGGCTTCAGTAAACATCAACTAAAAGTACCAGGGAAGACAATAGATTAAGTGCAAACACTAAATTAACTAAAAAAACTCTGTTAATGAAGATTGTTACCTCAAGATTGTAAAAACTCCTTTATTCAGACCTAATGCTTGGTGCCTCTACTATAAAAAGGTGGATTCAGGAACCGGCTTTTTGCCACAGGCCTAACAAAATCCATCTCTGGCTGTGGTCTCAGCTAGCTGATAAGCTTTTTGTGCCCCATGGAGATTTCTACTTTATTTTTTAAAATTTATTTATTTTATACGCATTGGTGTTTTTGCCTTCATATATGTCTGTGTGAGGGTGTTGGATCCCATGGCACTGGAGTCACAGACAGTTGTGAGCTGCCATGTGGGTGCTGAGAATCTAACCCTGGTCCTCTGGAAGAGCAGTCAGTGCTCTTAACCACTGAGCCATCTCTCCAGCCCCTCTACTTTATTTTTTTATTTTTTCCTGGATTCTGGTTTCTGGAACAAAGTTTGCTTCTTGTTTATTAGACTTTCTGTCCCCATCTTTGCATGATCCCCCTAGACCCAACAGGACAGGCTCTAAAGCTACACAGAGAAATTCTGTTTTGAAAAATCAAAGAGAGAGAGAGAGAAAGAGAGAGAGAGAGAGAGAGAGAGAGAGAGAGAGAGAGAGAGAGAGAGAGAGAGAAATATACTTAGGCTGTAGGCAGTAGTTACTAAGTCCCATTCTATTTTCTACAATCATGGATGACTAATCAAATGTATTGTTTCTCATGAGTTCTTCAAGGAAGTTTGGGAGCCATTACTGTTTAATTGTTTGGTGACAGAGAACTCAGAGTGTTTAAGATTGTGTACATTGCTTCTTTCTCAGAAGCAGACACATGAACAACTCAAGACAATGAGTTGTACCTGAGTGTCTTGGAAGACAGGGAACAAGTAGTTCATGAGTCAGCAGGGATGGAGTTAGAGTGGGGATCATTTCCAGGGAGATCTGTGAGAACCAGGAAGTACAGCCAACTCATCTCCCCTACCCCAGTGTCTCCCATATGAAAAGAAGAGGACAGAGATGTTGCTTTCTACTTTCTGTGTGGTATTGGATGTATAATTGGCTCACAGAGTCTGTTTCCTTCCTTCCTAACCATATGGAAAGTATGTACTATTATGTGGGGAATGCCACTTGAGTAGCTGTCTGATTGGAGAAGACATTAAAATATATTCACATAGACGTATTACTGGCTGAAAATTTTATTCTTATTCACAGAAGGAAGAATAACACCAAATGCAAAGCTATCATCTGGTACAGTTTTCTTCTTCATCATTTGAACACCTTTCCTGATTATTCCCACCACTCCTGTGGGGCTCTACACACAATTGAATGTTTCTCTTGGGTTAGGCACAACCTGCAGACAGCTTCTGAAACATGGGCAAATACACAAACCTCAAGCTTAACCCAGCAGCAGGAGCTTGGCAATATTCTAAACGCATGGCCATGTCCCTGTGGTGTAGGAGGTTCTTCTGTATTTGGGTTGCTTTCATTGGTGAATAAAGAAACTGCCTTGGCCTTTTGATAGGGCAGAAATCAGGTAGGTGAAGTAGACAGAATGGAATGCTGGGAATAAAATTAGTGACTTGGAAGCTAGTACTGAGGAACTCACCTGGTCTATAACACAGAGAGATGAAGAAGGTGCTCCAAATTCTGGCCCACACCTTCTGCTGCTTTACTGGAGGCCAGCCCTGATCTTATCTGGGGATCCCAGATAAGACACTGCTCGCTACCTAGTAACACTCCTTAAAGCCCACCCGACCACCTCAGATTGCACACACCTTCCATCCCCAACCACCCCTTGGCTCCATATTCCAGCCCATACCTCAGGTTGCATTACCAGGGGCCAAGCTGGATCTAGGGATCTAGGTAATGCCAGCTCCTTCCCAGCCCCACTGCTGGCCCCTGACCCTAGTACCCGGGGTTTTCCACCACTCAGGAACAGGCCACACCATTCAGACCTGGTGAGTGACCTACTTACCAAGGGAGCTGCCCCACTCCCTGGATTCTGTCCCCTGGACTGCTCCCAGGGGACAGACCCAGTGTTGGACCCAGGTTCCAGGGGACTTCTGCCACTCAGGTGCAGGCCACACCAGCCAGAACCGGTGAGTAACCTGCCTATCAGAGCTAACCCCCTTGCCAGTTACTGTTCCTCTGGACCCTTCCCTCTGCCCATGCCATCCCAGCTCCTTTCCCATCCCTCTACTGGGCCCTGTCCCCAACCCCAGTGCACTTCCACCACTCAACAGTTACAAACCACACCAGCTTGATTAGACTCCAGTTGCTCAGGTGTAGGCCACAAGAGTCAGAAGAACAGAGATCTCCTTCTGCATCAGAGGCTAAGTTAACCACCAGAAAGCCAAACCCCAACTTCAACAGAGACTTCCAACTAGACCAGATGTCTAGCTGCCAGAAATCCAGGTCACAAAGACCAGAAGACCAAAGAGGAAACAGAAACCAAGGTAAAAACACCCATCCAACAAAGACAAACTCAGAAATCAGGGACTAGAACTAATAATCCCAAACCCAGATGCCTGAACATCAGTGTAAAAAATGGAATCAATAGCAGCCAGGGCAAGATGGCACCCCCAGAGCCCAGCTATCCTATGACAGCAAGACCTGAACATTCCAGTGTAGCCAAAGCACAAGAAAGTGACCTTAAAACAACTTTATGAAGATGATAGAGAGCCCTAAAGAGGAAATTAAAAAAAAAAACTCCTGTAAGTAAATCGAGGAAATAACAACCCAAAATTAGGGAAAACCAACAAATCCCTTAAAGAATGCCAAGAAAGCCAAGAAAAAAAATCAAGCAAATGGGTGAAGGAAAGTATTCATTATCTGAAAATCAAAATAAAAGCAGTAAAGAAAACACAAACTGAGGGAATTCAGGAAGTGGAAAGTCTGGGTAATGTAAGCATCACCAACAGAACACAAGAGCTGGAAGAGAGAATCTCAGTCATTGAAGATACAATAGAAGAAACAGGTTCATTGGTCAAAGAAAATGTTAAATCTAAAATACTCCTAACACAAAACATCCAAGAAATCTGGGACACTATGAAAAGACCAAACCTAAGAATAATAGGAATGGAAGAAGAAGGAGAATCTCAGCATAAAAACCATAGAGGAAAACCATAGAGGAAAATTTTCCCAACCTAAAGAAGGACATGTCTATACAGGTACAAGAAGCTTAAAGAATACTAAATAGATGGGATCAGAAGAGGAAGTCACCACATAACAGGATAATCAAAACAATGCACATATAGAACAAAGAAATAATATAAAAGTTACAAGGAAAAAGGCCAAGTAACATGTAAAGGCAGATCTATCAGAATGACACTCAACTTCTCAATGAAGTCTCTAAAAGTCATAAAAGCCTGGAAAGATGTCTTGCAGACTCTGAGAGACCATGGATGCCAGTCCAGATTAATATACCCAGCAAAACTTTCAATCACCAGTCCAGATTAATATACCCAGTAAAACTTCCAATCACCATAAATGGAGAAAACAAGATATTTCATGACTAAGTCAAATTTAAACAATATCTATCCACAAATCCAGCTCTTCAGAAGATACTAGAAGGAAAACTCCAACCCAAGGAAGTTAACTATACCTGCAAAAACACAGGCAATAGACACCAACAAAATTCAAAGAAAAGAAACACACACACACACACACACACACAAAACCACCACCACCACCTAAAGCTTAAATCACACATCAAACCCCACATATTAGTAGTGGAAGACTTCAACACCTTACTCTTGCCAATGGACAGGTTGTCCAGACAGAAACTAAACAGAGAAATAATGGAAATAACAGACTTTATGACTCTGGACTTTATGACTTTATGGACCTAACAGATATATACAGAACATTTCACCCAAACACAAAAGAATATACCTTCTTCTCATCACCTCATGGAACCTCCAAAATTGGCCATATACTTGCTAACAAATGAAGTCTCAGTGGATACAGCTAACCCCCTGCACCCTATACTACTGTGGATCAAAACTGGATTTCAGCAAAAAAGAAAGCCTACAAGCCTACAAACCCATGGTAACTGAACAACTCTCTACTGAGTTACCACTGGATCAAGAGAATAAATAAAGAAAGAGATTGAAAGCTTCCTAGAAATCCATAAAATTGAATGCACAGCACACCCAAATGAGCATGGTGCTAAGAGGAAAAGTCATAACACTAAGTACTTGCAAAAAGGAAGTTAGAGAATTCTGATACCAGAGACTTAACAGCACACCTGAAAGACCTAGAACAAAAGAAACAAACACACCCAAAATGAATAGACAGTAGGAAATAATGAAACTCCGGGCTAAAAAATCAATGAATAGAAACTAAGAGAACAATACAAAGAATCAATGAAACAAAGAGTTAGTTCTTTGAGAAAATAAGAAGATAGACACACCCTTATGCAAACTAAAAGGTAGAGAGAGAGAGAAAACAGAAAGAACAACCAAATAAACAAACTAAAACAGGAGATAGCAAACACCTAGAAAATCCAAAGAATCATTAGGTCATACTTCCAAAAACCTGTACTCCCCAAAATTGGAAAGTCTAAAAGAAATGGACAATTTTCTCAATAGATACCATTTACCAAAATCAAACCAAGATCAGAAAAGCAATTTAAATAAACCCATAACCCCCAAGGAAATAGAATTAGTCATTAAAAGTCTCCCTAATAATAATAATAATAATAATAATAATAATAATAATAATAAGCCCAGGACTAGATGGTTTTAGCACAAGAATTCTACCAGACATACAAAGAAGAGTTAATATCAATAGTCCTCAAATTATTCCACAAAAGAAGGAACATTTCCAAATTCATTTTATGAAGCCACAGTCACCCTGATCCCCAAACCACACTAAGACTATTATAGACCAATTTCCCTCATGGATATAGATACAAAAATACTTGATAGCAAACTGAATCCAAGAACACACCAAAAAGATCGTTCACCATGATCAAGTAGGCTTCATCCCAGAGATGCAGGGATAGTTCAACATACAAAAGTCTGTCAAGGTAATCTACTGGTGTAGGAAGTCCTTCTGTTTATGTGTTGCTTTCATTGGTTAATGAATAAAGAAACTGCCTTGGCCTTTTGATAGGGCAGAACTTAGGTAGGTGGGGAAAACAGGACTAAATGCTGAGAGGAAGAAGGGCAGAGTAAGAGAAGCCATGGATCCTCCGCCTGAGATGGATGCTGGTTAGAATTTTACCTGGTAAGCCACTGCCACGTGGCGATACACAGATTAATAGAAATGGGTAAATTAAGATGTAAGAATTAATAAGAAACTAGAGCTAATAGGCCAAGCAGTGATTTAATTAATACAGTTTCTGTGTGATTATTTCGGGGCTAAGCTAGCTGGGTGGCCTGGACGAACAAGCGGTCTCCTTCTTGCAACAATTTACCATATAAATAAACTGGAAGAAAACCCCACATGGTCATCTTACTAGATGGTTGAAAAAGTCTTTGACAAAATCTAGCACCTCTTCATGATAAAAAGTCTTGGAGCTATCAGGGACACAAGGGACACACCTAAACAATAAAGACAATATGCAGCAAGAGGACAGCCAACATCAAATTAAATGGAGAGAAATGTAAAGCAATTCCACTAAAATCAGGAACAACACAAGGTGTTCACTCTCTCCATACCTATTCAATATAGTACTTGAAGTTTTAGCTAGAGAAATAAGAAAACAAAAGGAGATCAAGAGGATACATTTGGAAAGGAAGAAGTCAAGGCATTGCTATTTGCAGATGATATGATACTATACATAAGTGAACCCAAAAATTCTACCAGGGAACTCCTACAGCTGATAAACACCTTCAGTGAAGTGGCTGTATATAAAATGAACTAAAAAAACCCAACAAACGGTAGCCCTCCTATATACAAATGATAAACAGGATGAGGAAGAAATCAGGAAATCAACACCCTTTACAATAGCCTCAAATAATATAAAATACCTTGGTATAACTAACCAAGCAAGTGAAAGAAAGACCTGTATGTCAAGAACTTCAAGTCTGTGAGTAGACGAGTCCAGCCTGGTCTACAGAATGAGTTATAGGACAGGCTCCACAGCTACAGAGAAACCCTGTCTTAAAAAAAAAAAAAAAAAAAAAAAAAAAAAAAAAAAAAAAAAAAAAAAAAAAAAAAAAAAAAAAAAAAAAAAAAAAAAAAAAAAAAAAAAAAAAGAAAGAAAGAAAGAAAAAAAAAAGAGCTTCAAGTCTTTGAAGAAAGAAATTGGAGAATATATCAGAAACTGGAAAGATCTTCCATGCTCATGGATTAGTAGGATTCCCTGGGGGTGGTAGTGCACGCCTTTAATCCCAGCACTGGGGAGGCAGAGGTAGGCGGATCTCTGTGAGTTACAGGCCATCCTGGTCTACAAGAGCTAGTTCCAGGACAGGCTCCAAAGCTACAGAGAAACCTGTCTCGAAAAACCAAAAAAAAAACCCCAACAACAACAACAACAAAAAAAAAAAAAAAAGAAAAGAAAAAAAAGCCATCTTTACCAAAGCAATCTACATATTCAATGGAATTCCCATCAAAATCCCAACTCAATTCTTTACAGACCTTGAAAGAACAATACTCAACTTCATATGGGAAAAGAAAAAACCTAGGATAGCTAAAACAATCCTGTACAATAAAAGAACTTCCAGAGGTACTACCATCTCTGATATCAAGCTCTACTACAGAGCAATGGTGGGGGGGGTGGGGGAGTGCGGGGGACGACTACATAGTATCAGCATAAAAACGAACAGGTTGATCAATGAAATCGAATCAAATATCAGAAGAGCTGCTGAAAAGCTGTGGCTACGGTGGGATGCGGTGGGAGACTGATACCTCACTGTCCCCTTTCCTGCTGCAAACAAACGCATGCCACCCTTGTAGAGAGGGGTAAACCAGAAGGGAAAGAGGGACACCCACGGCCTGTGACTCTGTGGTGGCAGTAGGGGTGGTGACAGGAGGGAGGGAGGAGCAAGAGCCATGTGGAGAATACAGCCAGAAGTTAACACATTAACAAATGGAAAAAAGAGACAGATAGATGGTGGGAGAGCGGGTGGGGGGGGGCGCGAGGGAGGGCGGGGGGAGGAACAGGGGCCGGAATGCAGAGCCCAGGAGTCCTGGGTGAATTCGGATAAATTTTGCTATGATTGGGGATCGGATTTAGATTTGGCGCTGCCGGCTTTCAAGCCTGTGCCAGTACCCGAAGCCTAAAGCAATGCGTCCACTGTGATAGGCTTTTGGGTCGTGTAGGCAGAAGATTCGAAGCCTGAATGTTTTGGCATCCCAGGAATTCAGGGATGATCAGATTGAGTGGGAACTGGTCGGGGTTGCTCTTGGTACGGTCGCATCTTTGGCAGAGTACCCCGAAAATCGGGAGGGATCCTGGACTTCTAAAGGCAGTGACTTGGAACAGGCAACTTACTGGGCCAAAAGCCAATCTAGTCTAGTAAGGATTGGAGTGGTTTTCCCGCTTGGCCAGGGGCTGGGGCGGGGGTAAGTCAGGTCACCTGCGCCAAGCAACAGCTGATAAGAAGTTTTGAAATCCCCAGTTAGTGGGTTTCCCCGCCCATGCAATAAGTCAGATCAGGCAGAATTAAAGTACAGGCTTAAGCAGCAAAGCACCCCTGGGTGATTCTCGGGGAAGTGGGGGGGGGTGGGAGGGGAGAAGCAGAAGAGAATTCATGCTGCAGGTCTAGGGGCCAGATCTTAAATACCCCGCAGCTCTGGGGGAGGAGCAGACTCTTGGCAGGCTTTCTAAGAAGGGCAGGGTTTGGAATGGGTGTGAGAGACCAGAGTGGAGATTCCCAACAGTATACACATAGAATAGTAATAATTAAAGAAAAAGAGACCAATACACGGCTGTGGTGGTGCACGCCTTTAATCCCAGCATTCAAGAGGCAGAGGCAGGCAGATCTCTGTGAGTTTGAGGCCAGCCTGGTCTACAGAGTGAGTTCCAGGATAGCCAGGGCTACACAGAGAAACCATGTTTTGAACCTGCCCCTGCCAATAAAGAAAAGAGGCCAAAAATTTGAGATGGAGTTAGGGGTGGAGCAGAGATTGGAGGGAATAGAGGGAGGAGGTAAATGTTATAAATACTGCAAACATACATGAAACTTAAAAAGAAGATTGCATGATGCTGAGGCAAGACTCAAGCTTTGCAGATGGAGAAGTTTGGGTTGAATTCTAGAGAGAAGGATGGCTCTCTTAATAATTAGAAGCAATTTGTACACACTGGGTATCATATCACACAGAATTGGCTGAAGACATGGCAGCCATAGTTTTTATTGACGTCTGATGCCCATAGAGGATTTAGAGTAAGAATTCCTTTAACAGCTCAAATGACACCACAGGTCAATGCTGACTACAGTGACGAGTGACTTTGTCCCTTTGCTCCAGTCCACCTCAATGGTCTACCTCAGCCCTTGAGTCCAGCTCCCAGGACTGCACCCAGGGTGGCGACAAGAATGCCTCATAGCAGTGAGGACTTAGGAAAATTTCCTCTTTATCTTAGAGCTAGACTTTTTCTGTCTGAGGGTAAATAAAGAAACACATGCTTTCTGATATTGACTTAAGAAAAAAGGAACAAGTACACACTTCCCTAATAGTAACCTTCTCTTTTTTTTATTTTTTATTGAGCACTGCATTTTCTATGCTCCCCTCCCTGCCTCTCCCCTCCTCTCTTCAACCCTCCCCCAAGGTCCCCATGCTCCCAATTTACTCAGGAGATCTTGTCTTTTTCTACTTCCCATGTAGATTAGATCTATGTAAGTCTCTCTTAGTGTCCTTATTGTTGTCTAAGTTCTCTGGGATTGTGGTTTGTAGGCTGGTTTTCTTTGCTTTATGTTTAAAAACCACCTATGAGTGAGTACATGTGATAATTGTCTTTCTGTGTTTGGGTTACCTCACTCAAAATAATGTTTTCTAGCTCCACCCACTTCCTTGCAAAATTTAAGATGTCGTTATTTTTTTCTGCTGTGTAGTACTCCATTGTGTAAATGTACCACATTTTCCTTATACATTCTTTGGTCGAGGGGCATTTATGTTGTTTCCAGGTTCTGGCTATGACAAACAAAGCTGCTATGAACATAGTTGAGCACATGTCCTTGTGGCATGATTGAGCATCCTTTGGCTATATACCCAAAAGTGGTATTACTGGGTCTTGAGGAAGGTTGTTTTCTAAGTTTCTGAGAAATTGCCGCACTGATATCCAAAGGGGCTGTACCAGTTTGCATTCCTACCAGCAATGCAGAACTGTTCCCTTTTCCCAACAACTACTCCAGCATAGGATGTCATCAGTGTTTTTGATCTTGGCCATTCTTACAGGTGTAAGATGGAATCCCAGAGTTGTTTTGATTTGCATTTCTCTGATGACTAAGGATGTTGAGCATTTCCTTAAGTGTCTTTCAGCCTCTGTTGAGAGTTCTCTGTTTAGGTCTGTACTCCATTTTTTTTTATTGGATTATGTGTTCTTTTGATGACCAATTTCTTGAGTTCTTTGTATGTTTTGGAGATCAGACCTCTGTCTGATGTGGGGTGAGTGAAGATCTTTTCCCATTCTGTAGGCTGTTGTTTTGTCTTGTTGATCGTGTCCTTTGCTTTACAGAAGCTTTTCAGTTTCAGGAGGTCCCATTTATTAGTTGTTTCTCTCAGTGTCTGTGCTGCTGGGGTTATATTTAGGAAGTGGTCTTCTGTGCCAGTGTGTTCAAGTGTACTTCCCACTTTCTCTTCTGTAAGGGTCAGTGTGGCTGGCTTTATGTTGAGGTCTTTGATCTATTTGGACTTGAGTTTTGTGCAGGGTGATAGATATGGGTCCATTTTCATTCTTCTACATGTTGATATCCAGTTATGCCAGCACCATTTGTTAAATATGCTTTCTTTTTTCCATTTGATATTTTTTGCTTCTTTGTCAAAAATCAAGTATTTGAAGGTGTGTAGATTAATATCTGGGTCTTCTGTTTGTTTCCATTGGTCCTCCTGTCTGTTCTTATGCCAGTACCAGGCTGTTTTCAGTACTGTAGCTCTGTAGTACAGTTTGAAGTTAGGGATTGTGATGGTTCCAGAAGTTCTTTTATTGTACAAGATTGTTTTGGCTATCCTGGGTTTATTCCTTTTCCATATGAAGTTGAGTTCTTTCGAGGTCAGTGAAGAATTTTGTTGGGATTTTGATGGGCAATGCATTGAATCTGTAGATTGCTTTTGGTAAGATTGCCATTTTTACTATGTTAATTCTGCCTACCGAAGAGCATGGGCTATCTTTCCACTTTCTGGTGTCTTCCTCAATTTCTTTCTTTAAAGATTGAAAGTTCTTGTCATATAAGTCTTCCACTTGTTTGGTTAGAGTTACTCCGAGATATTTTATGCTATTTGTGGCTATTATGAAGGGTGATGTTTCTCTGATTTCTTTCCCAGTCCTTTTATCATCTGTGTAAAGGAGGGCTACTGATTTTTTTGAGTTAATATTGTATCCTGCTACATTGCTGAAAGTGTTTATGAGTTGTAGAAGTTCCTTGGTAGAGTTTTTGGGATCACTTCTGTAAACTATCATATCATCAGCAGACAGTGAGAGTTTGACCTCTCTTTTCCGATTTGTATCCCCTTGATCTCCCTTTGGTGTCTTATTGCTCTAGCTAGGACCTCAAGAACTATATTGAATAGATACGGAGAGAGTGGACAACCTTGTCTTGTTCCTGATTTCAGTGGAATCGCTGCGAGTTTTTCTCCATTTAGTTTGATGTTGGCTGTTGGCTTCTTGTATATTGCCTTAATTATGTTTAGGTATGTTCCTTGTATCCCCTGCTCTTTCCAAGACCTTTATCATGAAGGGATGTTGTATTTTGTCAAAAGCTTTTTTGGTATCTAATGAGATGATCATGTGGTTTTTATTTTTCAGTTTGTTTATATGGTGGATCATGTTGACAGATTTTCGTATATTGAACCATCCCTGCATCTGTGGGATGAAGCCGACTTGATTATGGTGGATGATGGTTCTGATGTGTTCTTGGATTCGATTTGCCAGCATTTTATTTAGTATTTTTGCATCAATGTTTATGAGTGAGATTGGTCTCTAATTCTCTTTTTTAGTAATGTCTCTCTGTGGTTTGGGTATCAGGGTAATTGTAGCCTCATAAAAGAGTTTGGCAATGTTCCTTCTGTTTCTATTGTGTGGAATAATTTGAGGAGTATTGGTATTAGTTCTTCTTTGAAAGTCTTGTAGAATTCTGAGCTGAAACCATCTGGTCCTAGGCTTTTTTGGTTGGGAGACTTTTGATGACTCTTTCTATTTCTTCAGCAGTTATAGGTCTGTTTAATTTGCTTATATAATCTTGATTTAATTTGGTAAGTGGTATTTATCCAGAAAGTTGTCCATTCCCTTTAAGTTTTCCAATTTTGTGGAGTACAGGTTTTCGAATTATGGCCTGATGATCCTCTGTATTTCCTCTGTGTCTGTTGTTATGTCCCCCTTTTCATTTCTGATTTTGTTAATTTGGATATTCTCTCTCTACCTTTTGCTTTGATAAAGATTTGTCTATTTTGTTGATTTTCTCGAAGAACCAACTCTTTGTCTCATTGATTCTTTGTATTGTTTTCTTTGTTTCTATTTTGTTGATTTCAGCTCTCAAATTGATTATTTCCTGCTGTCTAGTTCTCTTAGGTGAGTTTACTTCTTTTTGTTCTAAAGTTTTCAAATGTTCTGTTAATTCACTAGTGTGGGATTTTTCCAGCATCTTTATGTAGGCATTTAGTGCTATGAACTTTCTTCTTCACACTGCTTTCATTGTGTCTCATAAATTTGGTTATGTTGTGTGGTCATTTTCATTGAATTTTAGGAAGTCTTTAATTTTTCCCTTTATTTCTTCCTTGACCCATTGATGATTCAGGTGAGCATTGTTTAACTTCCATGTGTTTGTGGGTTTTCTGGAATTAGTATTGCTGTTGACTTCTAGTTTTAAAGCATGGTGATCTGATAAGGTACATTGGGTTATTCCAATTTTTTTTTGTATTTGTTGAGGTTTGTTTTGTTACTGAGTATGTGATCAATTTTTGAGAAGGTTCCATGAGGTGCTGAGAAGAAGGTATATTCTTTTCTGTTTGGATGGAATATTCTATAGATGTCTGTTAAGTCCATTTGAGTCATAACATCTGTTAGTTCTCTTATTTCTCTGTTCATTTTTTGTCTGATTGACCTGTCCAGTGGTGAGAGGGGAGTGTTGAAGTCTCCCACTATTAGTGTGT